>CAEFZX010000670.1:0-106745 GCA_903066825.1 Alfaro cultratus | reverse complement strand
AAAAACACTAGAATCCTAAATACTAAATTTAAGACAGTTGCCAGATCGAAATTACTAAGAGATAAAAGTACTAAAAAACAGTTAAATATGTGCATGTTCACAGCAATAAATCAGAAAAGAGGAGAATGTAGAAGTCGAGGCTGTGGGAGATACTCACAGGGAATGGTGCGCAAGTAGAGGTTGTCCCTGATCACCTGCTGGAGCTTGTGGTCCAGGGAGCCCTTCTGAAACTGCAGACTGAGGTAGTGACGTAAATCCGTGTTCAACACTTTACCTAGAAAGTGGGACATAAAAATCTCCATTAGAGAACCAAATCACAAATTAACTCTACACAGAAGTCATTTATTCAGTGGTATTGGCATTTCAATAACTTGTGAAATCCAAAATGCTCAGTTTGGCTCTTTAAGGTAAACTCTGGACATGTGATTGGTATCTTAAGGAACAAGATCTGGCTATGTTAAAGCTGTGTCTGGAAAACAGCCTCTAGCTTCAAAGCTTCCTATTTGAGCAAAACGAATTTTAAAAAATAAGGAGCATGGTTTGCATTTGTCATCATCTGTTAGTTAATATCTATACTGCTTTAGTTAAGAATGAACAGGTCACCACCCTGAACAAGCCTAGCCTTTTAAAAACACTGCTTGAGATTTAAGATACTTCTATTATTTTCCAGCCTTTTACAAAGTAAATGCTGTTTTCCACATACCACCTTACTGAAAGACATTTGAAAATAGCAGCACACTAAGACTTGGAGTTTGTCAGTTTGTTGTGTTATGTGATGAAAAAGATGGAACAAAGTTCTCATGATTGGCTGAGAGGTAATTTAATCACATTCAGTTTTTTAATAAAATGGTGAGATTGAAATCTCTTAAGTTAGATTTTATTTTTATTTTTTTTACAGAAATATCACTATAGCTTTGTTATATTTGTGGAAACACATAAAGGCAGCCATTTTAGTGCTCTTGCCTCATTCTTTGAGCCTAATATTGAGTATTGTAGTATTGTCTTGGCTCATGAGCTGAATGTGTGGTTGTACCAACTTTTGACTAAAGTAAAATGGATTAACACCTCAGAGTCCTGAGGACCTCAACAGCTGTGCTCAAACTGCACTTGAGACACTTGAGAAGAAATAGATCTCTCAGTTTCCCCCGAGTGAAGGAATGTCAACCAAATGAAGAGACAAGAGGGAAACTGAGAGAGGTCCCTTGTGTTTGCTGCAATACGCCACATGTGTGGACTCCCTCAGCATTTAGAAGACATTTCATCCTGGAGGACAGCTGGAAGTACTCTTTTCTCAAAGTTGCTTTGCAGAATTTGCCCTACAGCCTTCTGAGGCGATGACCACAAGGATCTCAAATCGTCATCGCATGCCACTTTGAAAAAAGAAAACAGAATGTAGTTCTATGTACTGAAGCTACTTTTTGAAGTTGCGCAGTTTCACAACGGATCTTCAACAGAAAATAATTCTCAGTCGGTTGCTGTAACACTCTTCAGTGTAGAAGAATGCAAAAATCTAACTACTTTCAAAATCAGTGATATATTTAAAAATTAAGTCAGAGAAAGTATAGTGCTGCCAACCCCTCAATAAGAAAAGAAAATCACTAAACTACAACAAAACATAATTTACAAAATTGATCATGTGCATGAAATTGTTATGGACAATCTAGGAGAAAGCAGAAAAAAAGGTTACAAATCACAGTAAAGCAAAGACTTGATTATTTGTACACAGCCTACATGATAAATGGACCAAAAGAGACAAAAGCAATGCCTTGACTTATATTTTGTGGCAATAAATATCCTGATTAAGTTAATAAGCCAGCTGTATGTTCATACATGAGTGATTTATTTGCAGAGGGGGACTTATCTTGTGCTCTGGAAAATTAAACAGCATTCAATAGCTTTACAATGACTGCTTTCTCTCACACACAGTGTGACGTCACCTCTGGTACAAATAGAATTTAATGAACATTTGATGTAGAAAGGCTAACAAAATAAAAGCTGCTCCTCCAGATGTTATTGTGGATTTTCTTTGTCATACATTCTTCAGCTGAGTTTGAGCCCATTCTTTATTTCAGACACACTCACACATCAATACAACATGAGCTAAAATATCAAGAAATTAGCAGAAAGAAGCTGGAAAACTGCTAAATTTTATGGAGGCAAAAAAAATCTAACATTGAAAGAAATGAAATTGTTTTAAGTGTGACACGTTGCAAGATTTCTCCTGAGAGACTCACACAGAGCTTTTAATAACAATGTTTCTCAGCAGTAAAGTCCTGCAAGAGAGACTACGTTTCATTGAAATAAAAAGTAAAAAAAAAGCCTTAAACTTAATGAATTGAAACAGCATTTTGGGAAAATAAATGCCTGCTGCTGTGAGTGGTTTCAGCAAAATGTTGCCTCAGAATTTACCCAAAAGTTGTCTTTAAATTTGATGGAAACATTTCAGTCTCTATGCCCAGCAGGTATTAAAGTCAACTCAACTCTTGGGGCTTTAGATTTGCAGCACACACAAACTAATCATCTGCTTTGCTCAGATTGATGTCCAGTAACCGGCAGGGGTAAAAACAGGGGTAAAGTGTTCTCAGTTATGCAACTCCATGGAGTTTTAAATGGCGCAACAAATTCAAGGAATTTGGGTCAAGGAAACAAAAGCCATGTCTGGCTATGCATCAACTCAAAAGCCACAGGCCTGTGGTTTATGTTCCCAGAAGCAGAAAGAGATGAAAACCCCACAAATTCTGAAACGAGAACATACATCTCATTCCCTGTCACAGGCTGTTTTCGTGTTAAAGTAGATGAAAGTTATTATTTATTCACCGGAGAGACCCCCAAAATCCATTTTTTACATTTTGCATGGAGAGATAAGCTGGTTTCAGTGTAGGCAACAAAAGAGGTAATTGTCACGAGAGATCAGCCGCAGCTAATAGCAGATACCCCACTGATGCAGTAAAATCAATCTTTTTTCATGTACCCTCATTCGAGTGCGCACATGAACAAATGCAAATCACCCCTGCTGCCCAAAGTAGACAACTCGAGAGCATCTAACAGTGTAGTCTTTGTAGCTCGCCTGTCGGGTTGCGTTAGTGCACTGCATCATATCTCCAAAGATGGGAGGCGAGGAGGGGTAGAGGGGCGAACTGCTATGTTACAAAGCAGCACATCATGCAACTACGAGGCATGTGGGACACAATGGAGGCCTTTGTGGATGGTCATCTGGCTTCGAGCCGCTCTCTCATACAGGCGGGCGAGACGGAGGATAAAAGCGGGGGCAACAGTTCAAGGACGGAGAGTTATTAAAAACGAAGGGAGCAGGGAAGGGCAGGATGGTGGGAGTGGAGAAGGGTCTCAGCACAGAGGAGTAATGATGATGCATGGGAACACATGTGGAAGCCCACCACACCTCCCTCCGCTTCCCATTTCATCACTTCTCTATCGCTCCATCTCCGACTGGGCCGCTCTCAGTGCGGAGATTCATCAGCCGTAGCAGACCCCCACAGGCCTCCCCACACCCCGAGCCCATATCACTTTTATACTGACTAGACGCTATCCTGCATCATCTTTCTTTCTGAAACTGCCTGCTCCTCTACCTTTTATTTCCCATTTTAATCAGACATCTTGTCTTTCAGAGGGCATGCGCATGTTAAGCACCTGTTGCTGCAACCCCTTTGTGCCTTGAACTTCAACTGCAAATTGGAAAATAACCCTGTGAGCCTCAATATTTTAAGATTTGCAAATTAAAAACATGCTGCATAAGGCAACTCCAACTTTCTGTCCCAAACAGAAACTAGAGTGAAACCAGAGCACATGCTGCTGCCCATCATCTCCTTGGCAGTGGACAAACCTTTCCTCGCCTTACCATCTGCAAATTTCTGTAAGTGATGTCACGGCAATTAAAGAGAACTGCGCCAGTGAGAACAAAATGCAGGACTTCAGCCCACAGGATTTTGTAAAATGCGTAGACTAAACAATTTTGGTTCAACTGTTACACTTTAAAAATCAGCCCACAATCATTGTAATCTATAGATTACAATGATAAACTCGTTTTCTATAGAAAACGAGTTTATTAAATGCCACATTTCAGCCAATATGCTTTCATTTTATGAAGCATGTTTTTGTTATCTTAGATAGAATTATTTGCATGTTTGTGAAATGTGTAATTCTACAAGGGATCAAGGCTAAATGAGTAATAAAAATGGCATTCTGAAGAAGCAAACTGTAGTGTACCGGAGCAAGTCATTGGGAAGAAACTTTGAAGTGAGCAGCTGTAGCAAACCCCCACAATAGGTTGCTAGCACTATTATCTAGCAATCTCTTGCTAGATTTTTTTGATAACCAACATCTAGCAATAGAAACAATTTTGGTAATTCCAGCTGATCTAAAATGAGAGACATTTGGTCTGATTTAACTTCAGATAGTGAGAATAAAAGGTATCTTTTCATTTGGTGTATGTAAACCTATGGTTTCAACTGCATACCGAATATAATAATGAGCAGCGTACAAAACATATCCTAGAGAAATGTGACCCAAATCTAAAAGTTTTGATTCTCCAAGTTATCTTCCACAATTTATTATTTTTTTTTTTTGTCTAGCAGCTCTTTGTAGCCCAAACATGGAGAAGACAGGAACTTATTGTGACACAGAGAACATGGCCAAAAATACCAGAAAGTCCTGCAGTGTTGCTGTCTTTTACAGAGAGATTTGTTAGATCGTCTCTTTAAAGATGAGCAAATGTCAGGAGAATTCTAGAAGTACAGCTCAACTTTCAAAATCATTCAGATTTGCTAAAATTACTGACGATGAAACGCTAAAATGTAATCAAAGTCTTAGTTGAGGGATTTACCCTTCCTATACAGGCTGGTTATTGCGTCATCTTCATTCCTGATTTTGTTTCCCTTTACAGATTTATTTGCCTTCAGTTTGATTGTACAACTGACACATCAAATTGAAATGTAAAAAAGTTGGTGTGTCTACTTGACAACTGTATTGGGATTCATAGTCCTTAAAGGTGTAACAGTTTAAAAAAAACCATTCAGTTTAGTCTTACCTGACCGATCAGGAGAAACTATCAATTTTTCTCTCAACTTGAGTCCTTCAACTTGGTGTGAATCTTCGCACATCACCTCTTAGTTCAAAGGGGCCTAAAGAACTAAGAACCATCACAGATTCACCAAAGCACTAACTTAACAGGCAGCATAATTACGATGAGCATCCGTGTTCAGAGATCTTTTCCCAAAATAGAGCAGAGATGGTGCAGGGAAGTCACAATCAGTGGTGGCAGCGGGCGTCTAATGAGCCATTCTATGACAGTACAGCTCCAAAAACAGCGAGGAAAACCCCTACCATCTGTTAATTACCACCTTGTTAAATTCATTTGGCAAGTCTGGGCAAGAGCCAGACAGAAAATCAACATAATATCAGACTCATAGGGACAACAGGTTATTATATGCTCCCCATGATGGATAAGGAAATCTTAGTATTGCTTTCTTAATACACACAGCTATGGGCAACTCCAACACCAGTGGCCTCTTCCAGCAGAGTGATTCTTATGGTCAGTTAAAGTAATGGTGGCCAAACCTCTTAAACACTATTCCTTTAAAGTGGAAAGTTGTATTTTCTATCAGCAACAACTCTTTTTTTCAGTGTCTGGCTGTCATAAAGAAAATCGCAAGAAATCTATTAGAAGATACACAGCCCAAGAGATTTATTAGGTAGTACGGCACACTTTAGGATGAAATAAAAAGTGATATATAGGACACTCAGTTGCTCTTTTTCCTCCATTCAAGTTTTACAGATACACCTTGAAATGCAATTAGTGGGAATTTATCTTAACATAAGGTCATTCTGCACAAGCTAGGTGTTTCAGCTTTCAAACTAATAGCAACAAGGTCGGAAAAGTTACAATGCAGTTAGAATATGTTGATGTAGAGTATTTATAGCTACTTTTAATCAAAAAATGAAATGCCTTAAAAACAACGCACACACACAATCTGGCTCGCTCTATGAGACTCTTTATCTAAGCTTACTCTGGCATAAGGAGAGTGACATTATCCACGAACATTTGGCAGAAATGTGTAATCAACTGTTTTAGAAGACATTTAAAAAGGAATGATCTTGATGCATAATGCGTGGAAACTTGATGTTATGGGTGGAAAACTGTCAGTGTCATAATCATCAGCACAAGCAACACAGATGGCATCCAAGGCACTCAGTGTTCAGAAATATGGGCTCTGCTATGAGTAGCTGCGCTTGCTCTTAATCGCTGACTCTTCAGGATGCCCATTAATTTGGTTACACATGTGAGATAAATTGGGCTTGGTGCATTTTCTGGCTCATTTAACAGTACACACCTACACTGTTGATACTCCACTTCACAAAAGGCCAGCCAGTGTAGATATATATAATCAGTTTCTGCTTAATGAGGTGAGTTTCCTTTAAATTGATGCTCCCCCTTTATTTCACAGCCAATTGATAACAGCAATGGCAAAAGTATCAAGTATTTTCTTTTCTCAAGGGAGAGACGACCTTGGAAATGTCCTTTCATTGTTTGATTAGCAGACCAGGGTTAAGTACCAACCACCATGGCCTGCGCTGTAAAATAAATCTAGTCCTCAAGAAGACCCTTTAAGGAATCTGTATAAATCTAGGGTTTACCACCTCACGGTTCGCTCCTCAAGAAATAATCAGAGCAAACTAAATTGTAAAAGAAAATTGCTGCTCCTAAAGCTGCTCGTAATTCACATTTCTTATCTGAGCATCTAAGAAGGCTTACCTAAAAATATGAACAAGTGATTCACATTTTATGTAACATCAAGTTCTGTCAAATATATAACAGAAAATGTATGTGTTGTTTTTGATGCATCCCGGCAAAGATCGGTGATCGGCAGAGATCGGCCTCATGGGTGATCGGTATCGGAATCGGCAGTAAAAAACCTGATCGGAGCATCTCTGGTAAATACTTAACTGATTGCTTCAATTTTTATGCAGTTTTACCAAGGACAGTTTATTATTTCTCTGCTAGATAGTCTAAACAAATTGTATAAAATGAATTGACACTCCATATAATGAGTAAAAATAAAATTCCTTAACTACTGTTTGGGGAAAAAAATGGATAGACAAGATTATTTATGTCTTTCTTTAATTTATGTTGACTTTATAGCCACAAATTATAGTTCTGCAATAAACTTTAATTTGTAGTTTATTGTAAAGCAAAAGGTGAATAAAAGGCCTTAGCTTTCTTCTTTCCTGGTTCTCTTCATGCAAGCTGACTTGAAGTTGAAGTTTAAAGGAGATAAAGAGGCAAAGGCTGGAATTTTTTCTCCTCTGAGCTGAGCCGTTCCTAATCAATTCTAAACGGTTCACTGCATAAAATATTTTTAAAACCCAGACGACCCAAAACAAAAAGCCACACTTGTGTTTTTACAATTTTTTCCCCACTTGGTGGTGACTTCAGACGCCCAAATGTGATCTCTGAAGCCCAGAAAAGTGTTATATTTTATACTACGTCCTCTTAAATCAAACCATGAAGACCTGTCAGACACTACTGCAGGCTAAACTCTGCACCTCCAGAATTATGACTGGGCATCAGACTGACACAGAGGACAGAGGGAGCAAAGCACTGAAGCATTCGATTTTTTTTAATGCCTTAAATATTCTTACTCTTATCTTTCAGCTGCATAGTAGTAAATGTACTTTCTCAAACATTTAACTGTGAGCTCAAATCTTTTGTGAGGCATGCAAATCTGCTTGAATGACTGCAGAAAATTGCAACAAAATGGAGCAGAACGTGTTTGCTCCTGCATATATCATCCTTAAAGAGCACACCCCTCTTTCACGCCACTGGTCCTCTGGCTACACAAATGTGAAGGGGAAAAGGGCTTTGCCCTGCAGGAGCATCATCAAAAGCCTGCTGCTGTTTGACATCATTGTGGTTTGAAACATCTGCCTGTGCCTCAACATACACGCACACCCACGCACACGCAGCTACACACACACCTGTTGTATACAAACACACATATGCATAAAGCCCAGGGGCAAACAATCCTCACTCACACTGCATTGGAGCAAACGTGCATGTTCAATCACAAAGCATGGCTACCAAAGAGCCTGGATGACAAACAAGAGATCAAAGAGGACCTGAATGTTGGTGTTTTTTTTTGTTTGTTTCATCTCCATGACAGAGAATTGTTTTTAGTCCCTATTCCATGCAGAGGGAGACAAAAAGTTTTCCTGTGATGCAGAGATCAGAAAGAATGGAAGATGCATCACTAGTGGAGCTCGAACAGGGAATCATGGAAGAATTGGGAGGAGAGGAATCTGTGGACCTGGATACCTTGTATCCAGTCAGCTTGGTGGCAACACACGTCCAGCTTAGAAAGGAACCATCCAGCTTCCAAACCTCTTTAGTCACTTGATGAGAGGTGGAATTTGGAATAAAAGACTAAGCTATCAACTTTCTTTCTATGGAGCAAATGAGAAGGAGTTTGGATCTCTTGAATAAGGTGTCATGGTTTTAAGGGCTACAGTGTTAAATGTCACCAATTAATGTGCAAACAGCAGCTGGAAGAAAACATAGGGTTCCAGCACAGAAAATAAAACCCTTATACTGATTTTTATCTTCTACATAGGAATTTCAGTATAAATCTCTGCTTTTTGTTAGACTACTAATTGTTACGTAGCATGTTAACTCTATCATATATCTTCAGGAGTTTATCCAGCTACTAGAGAAAAGAGCAACACAAACGTTTTCCGACTGGGTTTGGGAAAAGAGAGTTTTTCTGTGCAGGGGAGCTTAGAGAAAAGATAGGAATGCTTTTTGGTGATTGACATCAGTAAGGCTGAAGAGTTTGCAGAGTTGCAGCACCCTGACTGGTTGTGTGAGTCAGTGTGACACATATTGCTGTAAAAAGTCACTTTGCATTCTTTAGTTCTGAAATAGGAGGTTGTGAATAACCTATTGCTCTGCATACTACACTGCATATACTGCATGTGCTTATGTAAGTCTAGTATGTTAATTAATACAGGCACCAGTAAGTTTTTATTATTACGTCATATCATGGGCTTTTTTATCTACTGAAGTAATGTCATTTAAATAAAGGTTGGATTATGTGAGATGTGTGAGAGTTTTACTATGTGTGCCAATAAATCCAAAGTGCACAGTTTGTTTCATGTTTCAGGGTAAGGAGAAAGAAAACACATTGTTCAGTCTTGATCTACAGTTCATATAAAAAATATTCATTCCCTTGGATGTTTTACCCATTGAAATCTTTGACAAACCAATCATGATCAACAAAATTAGTCTTTTTTGAACAACAAAAAAGCAAAACCAAAAAAGCCCCCAAAAAACCTCTCTAAGGGGTTCAATTCTCTTCAGAAAATATAAAATTTGCTCAAAATTTCCTGCAACCCTGTGCATAGAAATATTTTTATCCTATTTTTATATTGTGATTTCTTCAAAAAAACAATGGGAATAAAGTATGCATCTTTGGTACATGCTTTTATGTCTGAGTAACTGAATAAATCACAGGTGAGTTACTGAAAAGACTAAAAACATTCCAAAGATAATGGAACGAGTGAAAAGTAACTGATGTTCAGAGAAAAGTTTTGAAAGATCTTCAGAAAGCCTGGAATCTTACTGATTAAAACCATGTTCTCTCGAAAGTCTGATCGCAGTAGGGAGTGTCAAATAAAAAAAATGGCAAATGCAAAGGCTTATGCACCTTACCAATTCTCTTTACTGTTAGAAAAGAATGCAACTCCCCAAGATACTTTCACACATTTTGATTTTTTTAGATTGACTATCAGTGAGAGGTACGTATAGTTTTCTCAAGTTGCGTAAAACAAATAAGACAAATATGACACCAGTTTGCTTCAGACAAACAGGAGAGGCATGTGCAGCTCTACAGCAGATACTGACTCTACAGATCAAGTCAAGTGTTGGACTCTTAGACTCAATAACTTGGACTGTCAGAGACAATATACTCTCTGATGTGTCAGAGAACCCGTGGGACACAAAAGACTGTCTTTTTTTAATCTTCTTCCCTCAATCTCTTTCTGAAACAAATTTCTACCAAAAGGTCTGGAAATAAAATGAGTAACAGGGTTATATATTAATTGTTTAAAATTTGAGAAGATTTTGACAGCAGTGGAATTAGATAATTC
This sequence comes from Alfaro cultratus, assembly GCA_903066825.1. Taxonomy (NCBI): domain Eukaryota; kingdom Metazoa; phylum Chordata; class Actinopteri; order Cyprinodontiformes; family Poeciliidae; genus Alfaro; species Alfaro cultratus. The sequence goes on along the minus strand of CAEFZX010000670.1, from coordinate 96,587 downwards.
ATGCTGCAGAACGTAACCAGTGATTTCTACAATGACTGGGTTGCATCCGAGTGCTGTTCTCAAAATACAGACAAGTTTTGGTGTGATTAAAAAAGTGTTTGCATGTCAGTTACTGTAAGGCTTGCATTGCTTTGACCCTAGCTAGTCAGTGGTGATGTTTTCGGCCTCTATGCCATAATATGCACAGCAGAGCAGATTTGTTTTAGGAAGCATTGCCTCAGGAGATGGAGCTGCTGATTACAAGAGTGCATCTCTCATTTCCTGACTGACCCGGGTGCTGCATCCACTCTGCATCCCGCTAATGAGCAAACATGGCATATGTTTAACTGTGTATGACAAAAATGGGTCTGTTTAGGCAACTTGTTACTCTAAATTGATCTTAGGTGTGGGTGTCCATGACACGCTGGGCTGTGTCTCTAGGTTAGTCATGGTTCAAATAAGAGGTTCTTGTGGTTAAGGAATTGGAGTGTTATTGGACTTTGATGCTTCCCAAATATAACAAAGATAATTATTTGGGCTATAGAGGTTGTTTGGGTCTTTCTGGATTGAGCTTTCTTCTCCTAAATCTCAAACTGTGGAGGTGGGAGATCTCTTTTTACCCATTTAGGCATTCATTGTATGCAGTTCTATTGTAATGAGTAGCATCCACTACTTTTGGAAATGGTCTATTTGGATTGTGAGCTTGGATGTAAATATCTATATATATTTGAACAGCACTGCAGCATGAAGCATCCAGTTTATATAAATGATACCTACTACAACCTCTAGAGGGACTTTTCTGACTAGAGAAAAACACATTAAATTCTTTGCCTTGTCATTCATTTCATTCTCGATTTGTGTTCCCATCCAGTACGAGTGAAAAGCAATTCCATGACTGGGGGAATTATATATCCACTATTTCTCGAACACATTCACAGCCTGATTCCTGTAATCTACCTTCGGGATGTTTGGCAGGCAGGGTGAACTTGAAGATAAACTTCTCTAATACATAACATCCATCTATCATGTGTAAAAGCTTCTGGCAGTAGGAAAGGATACTCACATATCACTGAAATGAGTCAGCTGCTTGGACTCCAGTCATTTCAGACTACTGCCCATTTTACAATCCTTTTTGTGTGTATGTGTGTGTCAGTGTAGGGAGAGAATGACTATAATGCAAGATTTTTCTGAACACTAGTCCACAAGGTCATATCTGAGACTTTAGCTTAGTACAGTTTATGGACATTGCTTGGCCACTGGACACAGACATTTAGTCCATGATTTATCAGCGTTTCTTTGAGGGCACACACAAGGGGCTGTTTAATAATCTGGGCAGATGCCCAGCGTAAAGAGGGCAACAACATCAATCACTCACAGCAGATGAAAAGACTTTAGCAGCCAGACGACAGAGAGTAGAAATGACGAGAATCAGAGTAAGAACCTGATACAGCTGCTCCTAAGAAAAACCCAACACCATATGAATAATTCTTTCATATGACCAGTGATGGATTAACGGGAAATGCATGGAGAAGTATGTTGAGTTTGAGTTGGATCAAAATACAGTAAATAAGAGGACTGAGTGTGTTGCAACTCTTTGTCCTCATGTCCTTCAGCTGCATACATCTTTCAGTATGTAGTTGTGGATGCAAACGTGCCTGTGAGGCTTTTACTCTCACTGCATCATTAATGAGCTAACTGTAGTCTTGTTAATTAATCCGTTATGCCTCATCAGCGTTGAAAAGAACTTAAGAAAATTATCTATCACTACTTCTCTATGTGGTTTCAGAGATTCATCAGAGGCAGATCAATCGCACATTTTTCTGTTATTCTACAACATAGATTTTCAACACAGACAAATAAAAATGAGCTTGAAAGGTGATGCATAAGAACGATTTCTGATCTTCTTTGTCAAACAAAGGTTAGTTTTTAAAGTGTTCCCTTTATTTGTGACCCTGGTGTTAATCTGTAACATCAATGGGGTCCTGTCCAGGATGCATTTGTCAATAAAAAATAGCCCAGAGATGCACCAATTGCTTGGCCAGCGACAAAACTTGGCCAGGTTTTAATTGATTTGTTATGCTGGTCAACAGTTTGAAAAAGAATCTGGTATTTGCATAAGAAGTGTTACTAAAAGGAAAATAAATTTTTTATGAAGATGTCTCTTGTGCTCACTTCACTGCTGAGCGTTTCCAATTAAAGTGCCAGCTGCCGCTTGGACATGTGACATATTCAGCTCCAGCCTATTTTGTTGGACATATCAGCTGCTATCGCAGGAGACATCAAAGTAAAACTTTTAAAACGTGTTTCCATGGTGATCCAGCTGTTATGTGCCAAGTGCATAACGTAAATGAATATTATGTTGTAATTTAATGTACAACACCAAACAGTAAATTGTAATTCATATGTTGGTAATTTATTTTATAAAGAATCAATCAAAATAGAGAATATAATCATTTATTTTATTGTTTTTATGTGTGCAATTAAAGAAAAAGACAATTTTGAAGAGGTAGAATGTGAAGCAGATATATGGCTATATTTCTCTAGAACGTTTGTGATTTATGGCATGATGTTGGAGTTTGAAGCCTTGTTACACCCAAATATTTATTTGTATTTATGCAGAACTACACTAAATACTAAGTCACACTTTTCATTGCAATTTTAATACATGAAATATTGCAGATCATATTGGCTGAGACATTAAAGGTGAAAAAAAAACGTAGAAAGGAAAGCAGTGGTCTCAAATGGCATTCCTAGAGGGCCAGAGTTCTGCCATTTTTAGCTGTGTTCCCTGGTCTACACAGTTGAATTAAATGGTAAAACTGCTTCACTAGCATGAAGTCAAGCTCTACAGAGTTCTGCTAATGAACCGATGTTGGAGCCAGGTGTGCTGAAGCAGAGAGAAATCTAAAAGTTGCAAGACACCAGCCCTTGGAAGGCAGTTTGAGGCCGCTGTCTTCAAGAAATATTAGAATAAGTAGGGGAAATAAAATTTAAGACATGAGCTGACCAGTAAGTTGGCAACCTGTCCACCTCTACCAAACTTTATACACTGCTTTGATAACATCTCAATAATTAAAAATGAACAGAGCATGAGGGAATATGGTTTTGATGAGCAGTCTGAATGGTGGTGTTTTGCTCCGCAGGGAAACACTCACTAAGACAATTTAATTAAGGTGAATCCCCTTTCTGTAGATACATGGATCTTTGATATTAGTATGTAATCACAAACAGCCCATCAGAGCATTGCGTAAGGGATTTGGGATTCTGCTAGATGATTCTTTCAATATGTTGTTGTTCTGCTTGACTCACTGAGATTTGTTCTCAGTAATGCTGGCAAAGGAAAGGTCACTCCCAAAGGAAGCAAATCTTTAAAGAAAGCAGTGTAATTTTTAGAATTACCAAAACAGTATGACAAATCCATATCTAATGCCAATATCTAGTGGGAAAATGTATCATCAGCTGGGCCCCTTCTGTGAAAATTTCACACTTTAATGTTTGATGTTGTTTTTAACCCCCAATGACCTAAAAACATTCACGACATGGTTTTGGTGATTCTAAATTTGTAGTCAACACAAATGAGAACAAAAATCCCTTGGAGCGGCTCTCTGTGTGAGACCAAGGATAACTTTGAAGGAGCTGCAAACCTACAGGGCAAATACTGGAGATTCTGTCAAAATAACCACTTTAAACTTCTCAAAGTGTAACGCATTTATGAGTGTTCTGGCAAATAAGCCAATGCTGTAATACAACGGAAAGCAAGTCAAAATTCTCTTCAACCTCAGCCTGAAGCAGAAGAAGGATTTAGTGCTGTGGAAAACATCCCAACCTTCTTTTAGTATTCAGAATATCCCACCAACCTGTCTTTATCAATAGGACAGGAGTTGAAAATGCCATCTTTCACCTGCTTCAACAAACCCACTTTCATGTGGATAAAGCAGGCAGTATTATGCGGATCATATGAGTAACCTGCGCAGCAGCAGATTACGTTTTTGCCACCGTGCCTCATTGCTACTACAGTGGCATGGAGTGAAAACTTCACATGAAACAGGAAAGTTCACACCAGTTTGGTTTATATCCTGATACGTTTGTCAGCCATATTGCCCAGTCCTGCCAACAGTAAATCTGTTTACAAGAAGGGACAAAGTGTCTTGCCAACAATTACAACTAATCATAACCATCTTTAATAGCTCTTTAAAGAAACTGGGAGCTATCAAGAGTTACCACATCATGCAATTTTCCTTCAAGAATAATAAAACTTGATTTAACTAAATCAGTACACAACACAGTACAGCAATGATCCAGAGAGTGAGGCACAACAAAACTCATGTCTTTAAAGGAAAAAGACTTAAATGTTCTGAAGAAGTCTAATCAAGGGGTATTTGTGGTAAAGACTCTCCACTTTGAGCCAGAAAAAACAAGCATCAAATAAAAAGTCCAATAAAGTCATAGCAATTTTTGTTATTCCCTTACAGATATCAAACAGGTATAACAGGTAAAAATTAACAGACATAAATAGTTTGCAAGGTATTTACTAGTTTTTGATATTAGGGTAGAAAACAATCTCCTAAAACTAGCATTACTTAGTTCTTCAACCATATAACCAACACTTAAAGTATTCTTTTGACCATTCACAAAACGTCCCCTGAAACTGTTTGGAGTCCCCCATATGGTGGTCCACCTCCCACTTAGAGACAATCCAGACTCCTCTTTTGACAATCCCCAGTCTGGGAATCTCGCTGCAGAACATTTCAAGTGGAACCTATCCAGTTTGAGAAAGCTGCAGTTTAGCCTTGAGCACCTGGCACAAACATTGCTGGTAAAATGTGCCAAAAGTTGCCAGGACTTACCCAAGAGGCTTGCCCCTTTAACCAAAACAAAAGGGGAATCGAGTTTTCTGCCTCTGGTTAAATTTTGCATCTGCCTGAAAAGTGCTTAATTTTCAAAAATTAAGCATTTTTGAAAATGCTTAATTACTGCATTGATTGGCAACCAGACAAGCAGGTGTACATGTTTGACATCCATGTTTTGCTCAGGTTCAAGGGGCGCCGATAAGTTTAGCACCAGTGTTTGTCACCTCTCTTGGCTCTCTTCACACACCTGTTAATGGGGTTTTCAGTACTCCTGTTGACAACTGAAAGGCTTGCCATCTCTTAACATGAAGCATCTCTTGCTCTAAATCCTATTTTTATGTATAGACTGAGCAGCAGAGAAGGAGGTCTGAGGGAGCCAGTGTGAGTGACAGCTGAAAATCCACTTTAATGTAAATACCAGAAGCCTTCCTTGTTCTTATCAGCCATATTTTTTAGTATTGATTTAGGAGGTTTCTACTTGACTGATGTTTCTCTCTTTAGGAGCTTCCAGAATGACTGGAAAAACCTCAAAACAGAGACACTTTGTTAAAAATGTTAGTTTGTTACTGTCTTTACACGTGAGAGAAGTATTGCCTTTTAGTTTTAGTACAAAATCAAAATGTACCCTTAACAGAAGATCTGTAGGAAAACAAATGTCCCGCAGAAGGGATGTGGGTTGTTATCCATATAAAAAAGCAACATGCTTGCATAAAAATTGCTAAGCAGATTGGTACAAAGTGGGCTGACTCAGCTACGTCTTTCTGGAAAGTATTGAGTTTCATAACAGGAAGGGAATGGCTGGCCAGATTTGTCTTATACAGTCACTTAAAAGACCTGCTTAAAGTTAATGGATATAGACTATATGATGATGCACAGCAGGAGACAGGCATTGACACAAACACTAGCACAGCTGGATTATCAGATAAAGAACACCAGGTGAGGGGGGATCCAATAGGCTTAATTACGGAAACTGGAAGTCCCTTCAGTGAAGCCTCCATCCCAGCGAGAGGGAAGAGAATGAGGATACAGGCCATTTCCGAAGACAATAATGAATTTAATTAGCTGTGAGATAAAACTGCAGGGGAATTCATAGCGCTCCGCGCGGTAATCCGCTTTCCTTAAGAATATTTCTGAGCGGGATTATCACCAGCAGAAGAAGCAAAGAGCTGGCAGCAGGATGAGAATCTGGGTCTGTGGAACTGCATAGCTCAGTGGATGCAGATGAAGGGATACAGTCAGAAGATAGTAGATTATTGGGAATCGTGAAGCACAAAGAGTAGCTATTCACAAAGACAAACTGTCACCATTTATAGTTCCAGTATGAAGTTTACAGTTGGTGGGCTTTTAATGTGTTAAAATTATATTTGTTCTGAAATGTTTTTTTTGTAATCTGCACAGGTTCAACTATGCACATAACATGCTACTATGACCCTTGACTGCATGCTTTTTGTAGCCATCAGCCAAGTTCTGTCATTAATCCTGGCAGATGTTTGAGCGTTTAAATAGTAGAGCTTGTTTAAATTGGTTAGCTTCTTGTTATGGGCTTGGTTTTCAAACAAAGTCAGTAAATTTTCTGTAACATTTTTTGGAATCAGCTTCATGTTGTAACACCCAACTGTGTCCATGTTTCAAACATCCAGCTGTTCATCTGAGGTAAACCAGAAGAAGTTGGAGATTGGTCTCTTCCAATACTACTTCCAATTTGTGTAAGTTGGAGAAAGTAAATTGTGTCAAACAAACAGTCAGCATGATGCTATCACCACCATGGCTGGTTTTGTTTGAAGTTTCTAGTGAATAATAACTGTTATTATTCACTGTCCTTGAGGAGAGCAGACAGGTTGCAGTAATGTTGGCTTTGACAGGGAAAAAGTAACAATACATTATTGTAGCTGTATGGCTGCTCTCAGTGTGAATGACACCTAATCGTAAGCAGTCTATGTGGGTCGACGGGGTAGACAGCATGAATCTGCTGCTCAAACCATAATTTTCAATTACAATAGGGGATTAATGGCAATCAGCACACCCAGGTGGTGCCTGTGATTAGCTAATCTACAGAAGCATGCAAAATGACATCTGTTCCACTTCACACCTCATGCTAGCTTTTACTTGTTAACATAACATGCTGCAGCATGTGAAAGGCCTGAGAGGGAGAGATGAGGTGACGAGGACACCTTTCTATGAGAAAAGTTTGCCCAAAAATATGTCCTAATAGAAGACGAACAGGAAAAGGTTCAGTGGTCGGGATCGTCACTGCTCTCCCCATTTGACGCATAATCAGCTACAAAGACAAAAGCAGAGTAGAGGGAGCCAATTATAAGCTATATTTGCTGTGCTGAAATGAACTTACACTACGTAAGTGTAAGCAGAGGCTTTACTGGAGCCTGTGCTCCAGTAAAGCTGCCGCATGTAGAGAAATTAAACTTAAGACACTTCAAAGACATTCTACCATTTAATCAACACAAATCCACACCAATGAGGAGGGTTTTTCCTCGTCATGCTACTTCCCCTATAAGTGGACAAAGTTTAATGCTCACAGCCAGTCTTCTTAATAAGGAAGGAGGGTAATCTGAGAGCAGCTGCTAATTCAGAGGAATAAACACATTTTCTTCAGCTAAACGCACAGGCACTAAATGAAACACTACGGAGGAGCAGGCTAGTTTTCATCAAGGGGCCTTGCTTAGATTGAGCCATCGCTCATTGTCACATTAATGACTTTAACTTATTGTCAGGACAGCTTGACTGTCTTCAGTATCATTAGATCAATGCCATAAAACTACTATGAACAGCCGGCGTAACTATCCCAAAGAGGAATTTACAGAGTCCACAGCTCTGTGAAACGTCTAATTCATTTTATTATCACCACTTTAAATGCAGCTAAATGAAGATTTTACCCTATTGAACCATTTAATTTCTGAGTATATAAAAGTGGTAGTGAAAGACAAAAAAAAAATACAATCATCTCATTCATAAAGTGACTGTCCCCAAAGCCATTCCAGAGAAGGCGAGCCTCTCAGGTTTTACCTTATGTCTATAAAAACTTCTTTTTTTCATGTCTTTTCAAAATGTCGCCTCCAAAATTCAGGTCAAACCAAGATCATCTCTTCTCTCAAACAGATTTCTGCCTGGTTGTTGTGCAAAATATTGACTCAAAAGTGGGCGGGCATCATCATATTAAAAATTAGCAAATCAGTATGCGACGTCATTTACTTTGCAACACAACAATGGACCACATCAAGCTCAAGCTGCTGTTAATTATTATAATCAGACAGGTGATTAAATTCCCAGAGCAAATGGTTGATAAAAGGCACAATGTTGAATGAATAGTACATAATCCCAGCAGAAAATCTAATGGCAATGTAAAAAGTGGAGTTTCAAAGTTAGAAATGTCTTTTCAAAAAGGAGAGGCCTTTAAACAGACAAGAGAAACATTCCCAGGACCTCTAAGAAGTATTTTATGAAGGACACACAGTGGGAAGACAACAAACTAGACATTTAAAATTCTCATGAGACAGATTATGTTTAAAAATATGTATGTATGTATTTAATGTGAAACTGATTGCTGTGGTCTTCGTAATGAATCAATAGTAGAGTTTCTTGGTGCTTTGTGGGAAAATGTGTAGGAGTCAGAAAATGTCACACTTTTTTAATCTGTGGTAAATTAAACATAGAACCATAGGCAATCTATTTTAACCCTATAGTTCTCTTGGATCAGATCCAGTTCTTACAGTGGTATCAAATCAGATTGTGTCTCCAAACATAAGGACTAAGTTGTGGATAAACTTGCTAAAATATGAATTTATAGCCTTCGTTGAAAGCACTGGCTAATCGGAGTTTAACAGTTCATTCAATTTGTCCTTGGACACATGAATTTCACACTTGATAATCAAATGGAGTGTTAATATTCATTCAGAAAGTCAGTTTTCTCACTAATGCAAACTTCAAATCCATTATAAACCGTAGGTTCTAGTTATCAACAATCACTTCTAATGTTTTGAATTTCAACAAATCAGTTATTTACATAATACAGTACAAGATCTGGTTATTAACATGTTCCTTTAATATATGAATGCAAAAAATACAGTAAATTGTCTTGGCTGCTCAGTAAAACGATTAGCGACACTCACTGATTTTTAAACAGTGGACTCCACCAACTCATAGTTCAGTATTTGAAGAATCTGTACCTGTTCACAGATTTTTACATTGAAACCATCTAAACTATTCAAGAACAAAATGTAGCTTAGGAAGCTAAAGGCATAATGCTACTTGACATGCTGTTGGCTAGCATTTGTAAAGCAACAAATCCACAAGTGACATTCGCTCCTACATAAACATTTAGCAGAAGTTCAGCTTCAGCAGTGCAACTTTTACTTTAGCTACAGCTAACAATGTTTTATTGACATAAGTTTCTATATAGTCAGCTACCAAAAAGGGATAGTGGGAACAGCTACTGTGTTTTCATACTGCTGCCTAAAGATTTCAATGGCACAACTAAAAGTGTTGATGCTAACATGTTCACTCTGTTATCTCAGTTTTCCAAGGAGCTTTATTAAATTATGACAACTTGAAACACACTGGAGAACACCCACACGCAATCAGTGCATCAAAACTTGTCATGTAGTATTTCTCTTTGTTTATACTTTTATATGAGACTAGAAGTACAGTCAATGCATCTGACAGCTGTTTGCTCTTCTATTAAGACACAACAGACCGTGCTGTTCTTTCATATTGTGACAGTGGTTAAAAGAGGTCGATCCACACGAGTGGCAGCCAACACAATGGCTCACAGAAGTGCTTCATTTCACAGGCATTCAAAGAAGTCCTGCGAAAGTCAGGTATACATTTCCCTGGCCATGGGAATATGTTTAAGCAGAGGAGGGGCCATTCTGCCAGAGCAAATAAGACATGCTTTCCTGTTTAACTCAGGCCCAGACAACAGTTTAACATTAACAAGTTTAACTTTTGAGTTTAAGGCCCAAGTTGGTGGGAAAACATTATACAACAAATTCCAGGGTTGCACATACAGTAGGAGGTCAATGATTATCCGGCCGAAGCTGTTAGAGGTCAAAGTATTGGCCTAGGCAGCTAATTTTTAACAGAAACAGGCAAACAAATGGTGACCATAAATTGTGTGAAGACCTTTTTCCCATTCATTATTAGGCAGTTCTGCAGTACACAAACTGACTTTTGTCCCTTCAAGGTGCTTTTTAATCAACATGGTACAAAAATGCCTAGATGCCAATCTAGAATCATAAAATTGTATTATGGTGTTTGCTTTGTCTGTGTGGAAGCTACTGATTATTAGTGCCCTCAAAGTTAGTCATTCCTTACAAAGTCTTCTGATTGCACATCTGAATAAAATCTGATGATCACTAAAGTTGCTATGAATTCAACAACTTACGGCAAATCTTTACAAAAATCTTCTGCGGAACAGCTATTTAAACAAAACAGACTTACTGAACTCTGAATCAAAGCTTTGGACTGGAAAACATAAGAGCCTCAGAATTTATGGCTGACATGCTACATTTTCATAGCAACAGTGCATAATCATAAATTCTCTTAGAAATTTCAGACATAATGATGCATTTCTTCATATAATTGAACTGCAACAGCAAACAGTCATCAGCTGTTTATCAGTATTTCAATTTTTTCATCAGTTCGAGCCCTTTAGTAGAAATATTCATTTATATACTTTAGAAAGCAACTATATATTGAAATGTATTTATATGTGTATATATTATATGCACATATCTACATTTTATGTTAGACTTATTCCAAATTGTAATAAATCTGTCACTTTCATCAAATGTTACACAAATATGCCATTATGCAACGTGAATCTTTTGCATATATATTTTTACAAATTTCAATCAACTCAATTTTCCATAGGTAGACTCCATTTAAACTGTAGAAACAATTTCGAGCTCCATAATCACTGTAAATAAACGTGGTTTCTTGGTTTTCTATTTTCAATAAAACTGTATTCCACATTTTCATGATGGAGTATTTATGTGTGGAATCTTAAGGAAGGAGATTAAGTTAATACAGTTTGGAATAATGCTGCGTAGCAACAAAATGTGGAAAAGGTGACGTGCCTGTGGCCAAGTCAAGTGAACCTCTTTTTGATTGATGTCACTTACTGTGGAACAGGGACTTCAATTTATGATGCTGGTGCATTGTTATTAAAAATGATTTAAAGCATTATCAAGGCCTTGGATGAATGAGAGTGAGAGAGAGAGAGGCAGAAAGAAATGACAGTAATTGAATTCTGCAAGGATGAATGCTGAAACGTCACTGTAAACCAAATCAGTTCGCTTTAGAAAGGTCTTTTGAATAAGATTAATCAGAAGAAACAGACAACGGTCACAAGTCGCTCTTAAGATTCGCATCTACGCCTTTCTAAAGTCACGGTGTGTGAAATCCACTGGATATGTTCCATCCGACTCCAGCGGCTTTCAGATCGTTTATATGCCTGGTACGTTATCAGCCTTGATAAAAATGCTAAATGCAGTTCACACAAAACAAAAAGGATCACTGTCAAGCAAAGCTATCTGGGGGAACAGCAAACACATGTGGACAAGAATGGAAAAGAGCAGAGCAAATCAGCACACACACGTCTGATCTGACTGCCCATGTAATTGAGATCAGGTAGTCCTCAATCGACAGCTGAAACATAAAAGCTCTGAGTAGCCTTGAGTAGTTCCTAATGTCAGATTAGTGTCAGGGTGCTTTCAAACATTTCCTCATCACACTGCATTCAGGTCACCGAGTAGTTTGGGAGAAGGAAGGGGAAAAAACAGTGTAAGACAATGAGCAGAGAGAGAAGTGTGTATGCACACGTACACTGCACAGGCTTTTTAGTCAAGAAGTAATGGCACAGTTATTCAGACTACAGGGACTATGTAAAGCGATTGATGTTTGGTAGAGAGCTGCTGTTAGTTATCTCAAACAGTCAAAAAGTAGGAACGACAGCTGTTCCAAGTTAGGAAAGTTTAGCTTTTCAGAATATTTTTTCTCTGGAACACATCTTAATCAGTAAGATGCAGCTGCATGATTAATAGTTAACACTATAGAAAGTTTGAAAACTTGGTGGGAGACAATGTACCTCTTCCTGTAAAGAAGGAATCCAGCATATCACAAGATGAGACTGTGCAGAAGTCTCCAGTCTTCCTTAGTTTAATTATATCTTCCCTCCCAGAAGTCAGATTTCTTTTTGAATTATGAAACAAAATTTCAGGCTTTTAGAAGATTTTTAAGTTTTTCTTCCCTTCAATAATTTGAAGATTTTTCTGGTTATTCTCAGTTGAGCTATATTATGCTATAACTTGCCATTGTCTAAATATTTCCAATACATGTAATGAAAGACAATTTGTCCTTCCACAAATCAATGACATTTAGTTCACATCATTTGAAGTTGCCAAAGGAGGCATAAGTAAAAAATTCTAGTAATTCTAGTAAAACACCTGACAGAAGAAGGAAAGAATTCCAACCTCTTTAAACATCGGAGTCTGTTTAAACCTTGGTGATTTAAGGTGTGCAATAAATAATTTAATGGAAAAGCAATCCACTGAAAGCGGCCTGCTATTGAACTCATCATGAGTCAGAAATGAGGCACTCTTCCAACATTGTTTTTTTAAATGTTCAGAGGAGTTTCTGAAGTTGTTCTAAATTATTGTTTAATGCCACTTTGAAGCACACAATCTCTGAATTGTTGCAAAATATAAAATAATACAGGGGAGATCAAAACTTCAGCAAAACACTGCAAACCTTAAAGTTATTGATGAAGAAAAATCTATTGGAAAAATTTTTAGAACAGTAAATTTCCCCTGTGTGTTCCACACTGTGCAAGTTTGAGTTTGGAATCTCTCTTTAGGAAGAGCAAAAATATAATCCAAGACTGATTCATGCGTTTGCCCTTTCCACTTCAATATCTCACTGAATTTCCTCACAGTGAGCATTTTGGCTTTCCACAGCAGGAGAAGGATAGGTGTAGCTAAAAACATTAACTGAGACTCTGTTCATTAAAATGTCAAAGCAAAGTCATAGCAGTATGACACTGAGACAGCACGTACCCAGACTGAAAACAGTCAAATGAAATCCTGCTTTCATTTACTGAATTATCACCCAGTTCACCGACACGTCAACATGTCTACTGACGCAGCGCAGCGGTGACATTGACATGGAGGGAACTTTTCAGTCTGTAAAAAAGGAGTCTCTGTTGGAGGCAAGTGTAATTTGTATGAAAATGATACAGTGCAGATTCAGAAAGAGGACCAAAGTGTCAGGGTAGAACTTTTATGGTAGGTTCAGAAAATTCATTAAACAGAGATTCAGTCTAAAGACTGTAGTGTTGCAGCACTGACAGAAAAAAGAAAGAAAGAAAATCCAATACTGCAAATAGAACTGGCATTTCTTTCAGGTAATGATTAGGCGGAAGGAATTCATAACACCAATTTTAATATTAGAGAAAAATAACCTCAGTAATAATAAAGTGGAGTTTTCAAATGATTAATTCATTTATTGCAGAAAAAAAGCAACCCAAACCAACCTGAGCTTATGTGAAAATATAATTGCCTCTTTGCCAGATCATAAAATATCTGAGCCATTGGGAGTTCAGCAAACCACAGTGAGTGCCTTTACACACAAATGGAGAAATGATCAAACAACAGAAGTGAAATTTCACAGCAGACGCCAGCTTACCAAAACGAACACAAGAGAGCATCAATGAGTCACCCAGGAGGTAATAAAAGACTCATGACCACATCTACCATCATCTCTGCCTCTGTTAAGGCTATTGTTCACGATTTAATAAGTAAGAGTGCCAAAAAATGGCATAACTGAGAACATTTCAAGGCATAATCAACTGCTGACCAAAATGATCACATGGACCTAGCTCACATTTTCCAAAAATGTCTTGATAATGCCAAATACATTTTGGGATATTGTCCTTTAAACTGACAACAAAATCTTTTTGGAAGTTCTTCATCCCATTTAATCTCTTATCAAACCAACAGCATTTCAAAAAAGAGAGTCATAACTACAGCATAGTCAGACACACTGGTGGTCTTGGGCTGCATTGTTGCTCTAGGACCTAAATGATTTATTGTATTGATAAAACCATGAATTCTGTTTTCTGAAGCAGAAAGTCATCAAGGAGAATACCATGATATTAAGCTTAACCACGTTTGATTAAGATTAATGTTCTTCATAATGACAATGATACAAAGAATACGATCAAATCCATCTCTGAAGGACTTTAAAAACAAATAGGACATTTTTGGATGGCCTAGTCAAAGTCTAAACTTAATTCTGATTGAAGGTCATTCAATGACCCGACAATGTGTCTCAATAAAATTATTTCAGAAAAGAAGACCAAACCATAATTCCTCCGCAGTGATATAAAAGAGACATGACTGGCTGTAAGAAACGTCTTGTCTTTGCTGCCAAGCGTGGCACACCCAGTTATTACATTCAGGGAACACATGTTTCTTGTATCTAATCAGGTTATCTTTGATATTAAATGTGCTTGATGATCTGAAATATTTAAGCGTAACAAAACTGCAAGAATAGATTAAATTTGTTCTAAAAATGAGCATCAAGGTGAAAAAGTTCAAGTCTTAATTTCAAACAGTAGATGTTAAGACGACCTCCCTGGAGGCTGATGTTGCTGCAATCAACACGCTGCGTGGAGTTGTCTTCTGATTGCCCTTGAAAGTTAACACAGAGGTCATCCATAATAAACAACAATCAATAGCTGGATTCTACCTACATCTAAAGGTTCAAGAAAGTTTGACCTTTTCAAGACCTTTTATTACAACTGGCAGTCCCTTCTAGCACTCTCCTGAGAAATAGTCTCAGCTGTTTTTCCCTCAGGGGGAAAGCCGTGACAGCTTGTTACTGTTTCGTTCTAGACAGGTGTTTCACACCACAACCCCACACAAGGACATCACTGCACGCAAATAGTCATTTCAGCGTGACGAGTTAACCTGCTTCAGGAAAGCATTGGTTGGTTTTCAGATGGCCAAGAGAAAAAATGGGCCAAATAAATAAAACTGTGCTGTGACAGACCTGTGAAGAGGAGAGAATAAAGGCAACTCTGCCAAGCTAATCTGCAATCTAGCCTTTCTGTAAATGCAAACAATATACTGGAAACCATAGAATAAGGAAAAGTAACATATTATTGTTAATCTTACCTGTTTTTGGGTCAGGCGATATTGAATCAATGGAAAAGGAGATTCCACATGAAAGACAGAAAAAAGAAAAATAACATTTTGTAAGTAATGGAACAAAATACTCAGTAAAAATAAGTCTCTTTTATTTATTAGTAAAAAAAAACCCATTTAGACTGAAATGTTCTACAAATAACAGAAGAAAAATCGGTCAAAAGGCCAAAACAGCAACAAGATTGTAAGGGGATAGTAAAATCAGCTCCATAGAAAGCCAAGGATGGAAAATCACTCAAAATGATGTAACAAAACATAATTTAATTCAGAAAAATGACAACCCACTTTGCTCTAAAAATCTATACACATTGCATCCTAAATATATTTATTATTCACTGTATCCAGTCTCCAAATGATTTAGTGGCATTCCCTTGGTTTAAATGAATATCAATCATGACTGCCTAAAAACGTGGAGGAATGTAACAAGTTGTATAAATGGTATTATGGGAGAAGAGAACCATTTATAATCATTACTATAAGCTGGCAGACTGCCCTAACATAGACATACAGTATGAGTGCACAAGTAATAAAAGTGCTCTATAAAATCTCCTGTATAAAAATACATTCCGGCTGAGTAAGAGTGGCTCTTTTCCTGGCATCAAACTCAAGCCAAACAGTTGATGCTGTTTAGGAAAAAAATTACTTGGTTGAGGAGGAAAATACACATGTGGCCTATTTTTATTGAAATAGCAATATGTTGCTGAAGAGCTGCTTCCCTGTAAATGTAACAAAGAGTTTTATGAATAAAAAAAAAAAAAAAAGAAAAACAATGAAACTTAGCCAGCAGGATAAACACATTGTTGTAGAAGGTATTTAAAGCCTAATCTGTAAAAATAACAGGACTGGCTAACCATTAGCCGGTAATGATGCTAATGTTAGCATCTGTTTCTTAGCTTCCTCTCAGCTCTGAGCTAAAACATTTAGGCTTATCAAGCTCAAAATCTTAAAACACAAAGACTGGTCACATCTATTGAATAATTGGGATGCTGTGGTGGTGCAGTGGTTAAGCACAACCCACATATGGAGGCCTTAGTCCTTGACACGGCCGTCACAGGTTAGATTCCCAGCCTGGCGACCTTTGCCGTATGTCTTCCCCTTCTCTCATTACCCTCTTTCCTGTCAATTCATTATCAAATAAAGGCCACTAGAGCCAATAAAACCTTAAAAAAACAACAAAAAAAACAATAGTTTGTTGCAAAAGTTTTGATTCCTAAACTTTCGCAACAGTACCACTAATAGTACTTCTGCTTGGTGAAGTGGTATTCTAATGCAATTATGTGCACTTGTAAACTAACTGGGTGTGATGGAGAGCTAATAAGCACCAACAGCTAAATGATAATTTTTTTTTATCATTCATCTATCTTTATTTCTTCTTTCATGATCAGAAATGTCTTAAAAGAAAGATTCTTTGGAGAGAAATACACTGGATCGAAGTGCAAATAAATTCTATTTTATTGACGCGCAAGGCAGCTATATTGGATTTTGAGGTTGGAGTCAGTAAAAAACATCTGACTTTCCCTCACGGAATTGTAACTTTATGCGACTTTCTGATAAATTTTCTGACTTCAAAATGAGGCATTTTTCTTACTTCTATTTAAAAATGGAATAAACCTTATCCTTCAACGCAGTGCCAATAAAAGCAATGCTTTATTCTTATTTTTATTAAATAAACTAGAAAAGTGCAAGTCCTGCTGCAGTGCTGCTTTTTAATACCTGATAAGATGGCGGTCAATGGGAGACTTGGTATTTACAGAGATGGTATTTCTGGTACTGGTAACTGCTGCCTTATTTAATCAGTTTAAAGAAAAAAATGCAGTTGTTTTTAGCATTGCAACCACCTTAGAATAAAATGGGCTGGATGAGGAAGATTGAACACTAATTAAAGATTCTTTAGAACTCAGTTTTGATTTATAAAAACAATTCCTTTGACTGAATTGTGAACAAAGGAATGAATCAACTCTTCTTATGAGCTGGAGGTCTTGCTAAACTACTACTAGTGACTATACATTAAAAGTCTTAATTTTACCATCCTTGATTTTTATTAAGCAGTGCCTTTTTATTGTCCAGATCCTAGACACATCTATGATGTCCCTCTTCTCTGTGATATGGACACAAAGGACCAATCAGTTGAAAGGCATACAGCATCTTCTTGTCATTGTGCATAGTAAGAGTGATGCCAAAGTGGGGACGTTTTTTTCCGAACCAGCATGCATTCGCTGCACAATCTTAGCGGGGTCCTCGGCCCCTCATCCATCTGTTGGCTGTCCCTCACACTCATTAATTCTGCCCATCCCCTGGTGGCTGCTCGTTGTCGCAATTTGATTAAGCCCAGACGAATCACCAGCAATAAATAGAAGCCTGAGCCACTCAGTGCTGGCTGGTAAGATAGACAGAAAGAGAGAGAGAGACTTAGAAAGAGACAGAAAGAGAGAGAGAGAGATGGAGAGTGAGACAGCGAAAGAAAGAGGGAGAGAGAGAAAGAGAGACAGAGAGAGAAAGAGGGAGAGAGAAGAAGAAGACACTGACGCGTCTTTTCAATCATTAAGTGCAAGGAGCTGTTTGAATATGCCGTCTGCACGACAAAATGTCAAATGTCAGCAAACCAGTAATTTTTTAAAGGAAGACGATGTTTGGTTGTAGATCTCCCTAATGGAAACTGCGCAATTAAAAAAAACAAAAAAAAAAAAACAGCTGGGTTTAAAATTCAGGCCTCAAAATAAAAATAAAAAATTGTGTCTGTTGCTCAAGCTCATCGTCCTGCAGGAATATTGCATCCTTAACAGAGAGATGGAGTAGTGGAATCAGTAGTGTGACACACACTTACTCTAGAAGTTTAGATCTGCAAACATGCAATTACTGAACTTAAGATGTACAGATGTAGCTTGTATGCTTTTGTATCCATCATACATTTTAAAATGTATGTTTTATCAAAATGGTATCCATTCATCCATTTTCTGTACACCCTTGTCCCTAGTGGGGTCGGAAGGGGTTCTGGTGCCTATCTCCAGCGAACGTTTCGAGCGAGAGGCAGGGTACACCCTGGACAGGTCGCCAGTCTGTCGCAGGGCCAAAATGGTATCCAAAGTCTTAAAATAAAAAGTTGTGGGGGCGTGCTGTGGTGGCACAGGGGTTTAGCACGCCCCACATTTGGAGGCCTTAGTCCTCGACGCGGACGTCGCGGGTTCGACTCCCGGTCCCGGCGACCCTTCCCGCATGTCTTCCCCCTTCCTGTCAGCCTACTGTCGCGGAAAAATGCGAGCCACTAGCACCGCAAAAAAAACTCTTCGGAGAAAAAAGTGATAAAAATAAAAAGTTGTGAAGAGACACCTTTAGCACATCCCATTAATCTAAAATACATTTTAAAAAACACACAAAATCATACCAATTTTCTGGAGACATTGGTATGATTGTCTCCTCAATGGTTAATAGCCGGGGGTTTTTTTATGTACTTTTTATTCTTTTATTGTTTTTTTGCTTTCTTTTTTATGTAATTTGGACTTTGAGTCCGTAATAAATTTATCTATCTATCTATTGGCTGTAAATATGAATGCAAAATGATCTATTTCATAAGTGATGCAGAGAAAGCAATTCAATAACGTCTCATTTAACGCTTTAAGATTTTCTGTTAATGAAATATGAAACCAAAATAATTTCCTTTATAAGAATCATTCCCAACGAGTGAGACTGATGAGAATGAGGCAAGAAAAAATTCCACATCAAGTCTAGTGCAAAAAACAAGCAGTGCAATCTGGTGACAAGTATCCTTAGGAAATTAATACTGGCATATTTCCTATTTGTAATGTCTTATTACTAAAACCACAGCAGGTACTGAAATGATTTAAAATCTGCTATGATTGCTATATTTTTGATCCTCTTGTCTCATTACTCAGTTGAACTGTATGTCTTAGTTGTTTCAGTAAGTTGCAAAAAGCCCCATCCTCAGACGCTGCTTTGGTACTTTTGTTTACTATTATGTGCTATGACCAGTCTGATGCAGCCAGACGTCTCAGGCCAACTGGGTCGGACTGGTGCAGAGATCAGCTGACCTTTTAAAGTGGGTGTGATGGAGAGCTATTAGGCAAGCTGAGAGTCCAACTAGGAGCATCATGTTACAAGTAATGTTTAACTGTGTTGCTCACAGATGTAATCAAAGATTACAAAGCATTTTCTGCTTTATGAAGCAGCATTGAAGGCCGAATGATTTTAGCACCACTCATCCTTTATCTCTTTCTCTTGGCTGTTCCAGGTCCTTTTGTCATCCATTCTATGGCTATTTTGGCATGTTTTCCTCTGCGCTCTGCTTTTTAGCCATAGCTTCCCAACAGAACTCATTTCATTGAAAGGATTAGGTATGTAGCAGCTGGTTTAGTGTCATTTCTGCACGTGTTATATTAAGAATAAAAACTACAGCAACCATATAAAGCAGGAGATAGTAAGATACTAATTTATCTTTATACTTTTTTCTGCAACTTTCTGCATAGCTTCTAAAATTATGTGGGTGTTTATAGCGAGACTGTTTATGCAAGCTTCTCCTAAAATTTTTACTTTATTTGTGCAATGTTCAAAGTTTATTTACCATATTAATAATAAAAAATATGCCTACACCTCACCATAGCAGATCTAACAAGCCCTTGAGCTGTTATGCAATGTGACTGTATTCAGGATGACTGCTGCAGAATACTAGGAATCCATACGTTTAAGACTTAAAAGGGCTCATTAGACGTTTTGCTGTCTACTCAAAACTTCTCACCATGAAATGAGTCAGACTGAAACGGGTTTTTAAGAGTGTTAGATTAGATACTGCCAAATAAAAGGAGCATATTTAGCAACATACAAGTCTTTTTCGCACATGAATGGTGGATTCCTGCTGACTGAAATGTTTTTGAGCAAAATACAGCATATTCAAGCTGTCAGATGAAGTTTTCTTCTACAACAGTTACCTTTCATCAGGACAAATGTGACACAGAGAGCTACAGTGAGACACCAGCTTGCAAAAAGTACTAAGCTCATTCTTACAAGACTCTCTTGATCTTGTAACAGTAAGATCTATTTATAACACCAGCTTTCCAAGAACATTTGCCTTTCTAGCTGTGGTTGTAGAGGAGAGATGGGCAGTGACTGTGTCCATCCGTTGTTTGCCAACAAGCAATAGGGTTAAAAATAGAAATGCAGTAATCAATCTGAGACAAAGTGAAACACAGAAATTTTCCTTTGATTGGCCCCAAATTGAATGTTAACTTGTCAAAAACTAAAAAATCTGACTGGTACACTTAATAATTTTGCATATTCCATAGTTGTAGAGATAATGTCAGTGAGATGGACATGAAAGATTTGCAAGCACTGTAAGAATTAGACATATATTTTGCTATGTCCTGCTCTATTTTGAAAAAGGAAAGCCAGACTTGAACCAATTTGACTTTCTTATTCCAACTCTCAAAGAATACAGATATTAAGTATAAATATTTAAAGTTAAGGAAATAGAATAAAGAATAAAATCAACAGTGTACATGTATGCGCATGCACAGTCAGAAAAGAAAAACAGACAGGCTTTGAAAGTGCAAACATGCTTGTTTCCCAAACGCATAGCTAAACTCTGGCTGTAAGGTCTCCATTGTGCTCGTCAAAGGGAGCAGGAAGAAATTCTATGTTGCTTAAACAAATGTCGCTCTGTAGCACTGACTTAAAAATGAACAGTTTGTGTACAGAATGTGTGGGTTCTGCAAAGATGTCAGCTTTTCCTAACCATAAACCTGCATAAGTTCAGTACGGAGAGAATGCTAGCCCTGATAATCCTCCTGCAGTTCATTGGAGTCTGGCTCTGTCCTTCATTTTTTTATGTAAACCCATATTGTACTGTGTCTAATATTGTCATGAATATAAATAATTGACTATTACACTCCAAAACTTACAGTACCAGACACACCAGTTGCATATTATTTGGTTATATTGTTATTGTTGATTACTACACTACTCCCAGCAGTGTTAAAGCATGTTGTAAATCAATGCAAATCTAAGCACAGAAACTGTTAGCACTATTGCCCTCCTATTGCTATCAGTCTAAACTGCTTTCATGTAACAGAATTTTTTTAAACAGGAACACATAGGAATATAATTGACAATGGTAATGCAATGTTGATAGCCAAAGGCGTTGTGGGATAAAATAGATTTTTTTACTGCTATTGAAGTGTTCTTCAGATAGAAAAGGTAGTGTTGACATATGTCTCTATAGTGTGCAATGACTTCCTCAATGACACCCGTGGCTGTCACCGTGACAGATTTCCCAGATGCAATCTGAGCTGGCTGTGTTTCATTATTGCACGGCTGCAGCGATCCTTGACCGGTCTCATCAAGCTGTCCTCGTCAGCGGGGAGCAAAGGATGTGAAGCATGTGCCTCTGTGGACTCACATGGAACCTTAACTGGTCTAAACAAGAGAAAGGCATGCAAGGAGCTGCGCCATGACAGGCCAGCCTCTCCACATTCTTCATGCCTTCACACATTCCAAAAAGTGGAAAACAAATATAGTCTCCCCCTCCCCTCAAACTCCCACCCACTAAAGTGCAGAAATAAAGAATCCGACTGATCTAAACCAGGCAAAGCTGTCTGACTCAGCTGTAAGAACCACAAATTGTTTTTCTTTATTAAGATTGGTGCACTGGAAGTGCTGTCTGCAGCATTTGTTTAACAAGGGGAAAGAATGACTTATGACAACAGCTCTTGCAAAGAACTGTCATTTTGTAAACGCAATCTTTATGAAAAAGGGAGAAACACACCTGTGCCAGCATTAAGTCAACAGCAGATATTGCGTGCTATAAATCACCCACAGAAGTGTAACTGCTCATTTTCCTGCACACTTTACAACTCTGTGCTTCTTCTTTCGCTTTGTCAGATTGTCTTGTGAAAAGCGCAAGGAATGATGGGTATGCATTCAAACCTGGCTACAGCTTCACCTCCTGATGTGTAATCCCTTTTTGTTTTCTGCTTACTTGCACTCAAATCAAAATTCCATCCCATTACAATTACAGACTTTTCAGTGCTTTTTGTGAAATACCAATCATACAGAAGAGCATTAAGGCCACTGAAATAAAGAATTCTGACTTTTGTCTCAAAGTTCTGACGTTAATCTCAGAATCAGAATTGTTTAAACTACTTATGGGCCGTCAGGCAAATTTAGTCTTAAAACTCAAACCTACCAAATAAATTTGGGACAGGCTTTCAAGTGCAGGGTTACCAATCCTATAACAAAGATGAAACAGCTATGTGATTATTTTCATATACTAACAACATATTTGACATATTTGGATTTTGACATAGATTTACACAGAATTAGAATTCCCTAGTATGAAGACCATAAAGTCTGAATTCTTCTCTTTTTTATTTCAGTTGCCCTAATCCTCTTATATATGATCATGTAGCAATAAAGTGTTTTTTTTGTTTTTTTTTTAAAGCAAAGAAAAAGTTTCTCTAAGCAGAATGTTTGATTTAATATATTATGAGTGGCTGTCCCTCACCACTTCACACTCACTCACTAACTCAGCTCTATGATCAGCTTTGTCACTGATTAAGGGGTAAAAATAAATTCAACATTGTTTCACTTCAATGTCATATTTGACTTTGATTATTATTGGCTTTTATAGGTAATGATTTGTCAAGTTTTCAAACTTTACACTGGATCATGCAGTGGTTAGGTTATGGCTGACATCATCCAACACCTGAGATCCGACTCCCAGTTAGACACATGAATTATTACGTCACGGATATTTTCTGTGACATAATAAGCAAAATGCTAAGTAAAAGCAGTTATCTTTTGAAACAATCTCCTAAAAACAGCTTGTGACAATTGGCATGCGGGTGAGACATTTGGGCTGGCATTCTGGGGTGCTACCAACACCTGTCGAAGACAATCAATCAGACCGGGAGCTGCCGCAACTGTGCTCGGGTTTAAAATGATTGTAAGCCTATTGTTTGATGTTGTAAATCAGTTACCTTCAGCAGCCGACAGCCTGCAGAACTCTCGACTACTTTTCAGAGAAAGAGGCTGTGGGTGCTGCCTCACTGTGTTAAGCCTTCTCCTAGCATTATGCAGCAAGGTGAGAAGTTAGCCAGCAGCCTCCTGAAGAACCCCTACCGCTCCGCCAGGCGCTCCAGAGGGGGGATCGTAGCGCATTAAGATTTCCCAGCTTGTCTAATTATATTTGCAGGAGGAACTGACTATAATGACTTCACTTTGCTATTACAGGGAAAGTGGAAAATTGACTCCGGATTATTTATTGAGAAAGAGAACCATTCATCCTCTCACATGATGGAGGTTGTTTCAATCCTAAACCACTAACTGTGTCAGCCAGGTGGAGGTTTTGCAATGTTAATGCACATCTGAAAATAGAAACTGCAGCACAGTTTTTAGCTTTGAAGATGAAGCTTCTCCAGAGACAAATGGTTTAAAGGTCATACGTGGAGCTCTAAGAGCGATACTTAGCACAGAGCTCACTATGAGTTCAATCTTTAAGTTGAAAGGTAAACTTGAAGATTGAACAGTATCACGAAAATGTATTTGTCCCTTACAGAATTCCTCTGATTTTGATTTTTTTTTTTTGGTCATGCTTCCATTTTTCATGTCCTGAAACAAATTCTTTAAAGCCTGAAACGATTAATCGGTACAATTAATTAATCATTAATTGGAGTATTCAAAGTCTGGGATTAAATATGACAGATGCTGTAGTAAGACATTAAAATGCTCAAGAACCCTTCTATGCAGTAGAAGTAAACTTAATGAAAAAAAATTTTAAGAGTGGGTGATGTGAAACAACATTCATTAGAGTTAACACACACATTCAATGGCAGATGTTACGACCAAGGATGACACACACAGTCATTAGGCTTCGGGGATCAATCATATTTTAGGCCAGATTGGTTGGGAGAGTTTAATTTCCCTTAATAAATAAAATCCTCATTTAAAACAAAATGCATTTTGCATTTGTTCAAATCATTATTGTCTTATATTAAAATCTGTTTAATGAGCCTAAGAATTCAAAAGTGACAAGAACAGGAGAAAACTGTAGGAGAAATAATTTTAGACGGCAAAAATTTTAGATTTTGAGGCAGGTAGAAAATAGTCAAGAGGTGAATCATTTTTCAGAGAAATAACATAAAAAAAACTAGAATAAGGTGACAAAGAAATTTGCCAGCGGTAACCCTCAGCTCTCTTTTTCACCAACCGTCAGCGGGAAACATTCGAGTCAACCAACACCTTAATTATCAGTCCATTTGGTTAATTAAATTGAAGGCACCGCAAAATAATTTGAGCTGGCTGAATTATCAACAGCTAGAACTAATTAGTGTCAAGATGCTATTTAATTACGGGAGCCATTTTGGAATTATACACACCACTAGACTGTTTTCTCAACCCTGTCAATAGTTTATCAGGGAGAACGAGAGAGAAAGAGAGCAAGTAGGGCAGAGGAAAAAGCGAGCAATGACATAGGAGGAGAGAAAGATGTAAAGACGCACACTGACAGTCAAAGAAAGCATTTATGGGCTGCATGGTGAATCTGTGACTGATAGATGCAAAGAAAGAAGAACTGAAGGCCTACATAAGGCTTCTTTGCTGTATCTAGGTCACATTATTCAATATGATCCTTAAAGTTTTACAATTCTACCAGGGAGTTTAAATATCGGTAAAATCTCAGCTCTGCATCCAAGGTTCTGTGCTAAAAAAAACAACAAAAAAAACTCTCCCTCCACTGTCATACACAGCAATAAACATGTTAAATGGAATAAAGCAAGGCTGATAAAGCTGAACTCCTGCTCTCATTTCAGCTATTTAACAAAAGGGTTTCTTGTAAATATGAGGTTTTGATACTTTTTCTGACAAAGAGGATCTATGTGATTCCAGGACACCACACTGGCAACAAAAACTATTTTGTTAAATCTAATTCAATGCCTTTGGATGAAATATGTTGTGTCTGGTCTGATGTGGTGATGCACTGATTAGGTTTTTGCTGGTTGATGAAGATTTGGGGGTTTTCTTTAAGATCTCATCTGCACAATCTAACTTTGATGAATTCAGACTTTCTAAGAAATAAAAGCATGCAACAAAGATTGATTATAAAGAGAATTAATTTAACTGGAATCGAATTGAACTTGAATCTGGTTACGTTTAGATTGTGTTGGATAGATTAATGAATTGGCCTTGTAAAGTGCCTTGAGGTGACATTTGTTGTGAACCTGCGACATACAGATAAACCAAATTGAACAGTGGTAAGTAATCCAACAAACAATAGAATAAAAGTGATTATTTCCATTTACACATCAATGCATATGTCCCTAACTTTGATCTGATTTTTATCTAATTCAAAAGAACAGAAGTGTATGAACTTAATTTGAACTTAACTGAGCTAATGTATGACATTATTGACATCTGCGAGTGAAAATCTAACAAGAGCTGTAACAATTCGCTCAATCTTACAGTAGTTTCTTACATAAAAAACCATTTGTCTTGCACAAATGTATTTCAGTCTCTGCCACAGACCTGAAAGAGTTCTGCCAGGGCACCGTGATCCGGCTTCTATCTGATCTGCTGTCACTCGGCTTTTCAGCTCGCGCTGTTGGCAGCATCGAGAGCTCTCAGCACCCTCTATGACGCACTTTTCCTCCTATTCCTGTCTCCAATTTTCTTTTTTATTCTCACTTATTTGTTCCTTTCTAATGAAAGATCCCCAACCCTTCGGTTGAAAACACCACCTAAACTTCAATCTGGCAAACTTTCCTTACTCATGTGTACAGAAATCAAGTGGGAGAACATGAATCTAGTTTTTCTTTGGATTTTTTTTGTTTTTGTTTCACGAGAAAGCCAGAGTTTACGAGATGACTCATCCTATCATTGTCGAAAATTGTGCTTATGTTCTGCTCTGATAAATGGCTCCTGATGGGTGAGACATTACCACGAATTCAGAGACATTAAACGTATTTAGCAGAAACATCTCCGCTCTGAGTCAAAAGTGCAGTCGCCTAATAATTTTTTAAGTGGGTTTCAATTTCTAGCCTGATAGCCATCATTAGCTAATGAGGAAGTATTATTGTGCAGCTGAAGCCACATTCAGCCAGAGATGCTTCCACTTTTTCCCCCTCCTATCTCAATTACCCCCTTCCCCCCGATGCTTTAAGCCTCCGGATTTGCTCAGTTAGAATAGCTTGGATCTAAAAATAAAAACAGAGGAAGAACCCAAAAGCTCCGGCGCCTTCTGGACGATGCAGACACACACTGCATCCTGAGTGACGGTGTCCTCTGTCAGAGGATTCAGCGTCCTTGACGGACTGGCATGCTGACTCACTTGGCAGGTCTTTTTTTTTTTTTTTTTTTTCACATCCTCCTTCTCTGTGATCTTTTGCTCTGCCTGCAGCAGGCTGAGCTGATAGTTAAAAGCAGAACAGGGGTGGGGAGGCAGAGCCGGGAGATTGGACATGGACCTCATCAGTGCCAGCTGATCTGCTTTATCTCAGTGCCAGCATGACTTTGTCCAACATGAAGGGGAACTTGAAACTAAAACGCAGCAGAGAGATTTTTTTTTTTCATTAATTTGACTGTGTGAGCTTATAAGATTTTGAACATTTTCGATGTCACTGATTTACCAAAAGGTCTACGTTGGAGCGAACATTTGATATTCTGAATGCAGAGCTGTAAAGGCTTTTCTTTCTTTTTCTTTTTTTGACAAAACGTATAATCAACAGCAGGGTTCAGGGAGGCAGCCACACCGCAGCGGTCTGCTCAAATAGTTCTCTCAGCGGCCTCAGAAAACCATGAACACACAAAAACATAACACCACAGTCCACATCGTTCCTACCAGCTACTTAAGAAAAAAAAGCGCTTCCTGTGTTTAGGACATCTAAATCTTCTACGAGCTCCAGGTCTGATGACAGCTTAATGTGCTGCATTAAGGGTGGCTGAATCCAGGCCGCAGCGCGTTTTCTGCCTGTTTGAGGTCCAAACTCTGAGGAGAATACAGAGATGTAAACAAACAGAACGCTTCTTATTTTTTCACCTCAGTCATTTACATGAGTGTCTCCAGCCCAGATTGACACCATTAAATAACATTCAGTGACAGTGATTTGTGTAACTATGTGTCAGAGGGACAATACATTGATGGAGATATTACTGCAAAAACACAAAGTCTTGCAAAGTATATTTGGGGAAAATGTCTTGCTATAAGAGAAAATATCTGCCAATGGAACAAATACTTTTGCAAGGATATCTATCTGTGCATGAAGTAACTAAAGTAAAACTATGAAGGGAAAATCTCCACGGTATGACTTTTTCTGATGCTGGGGACAGAGCGTCCATGTCTCTACATCTAAAATTAAATCTAGTTTCAGATCATGCTGCCTTCACTGCAACGCTGATGTGGAAAAATTTAAAGTCTTCACTAATACTTTTGTGTACTACAACAGATGGAAATATTTTCGCCGGAATTTAGGAGCTTATGATGTTTTCCAGTAGATTTTTCCAACGTTTTATTTCCCATTTGGAAAGTCCAACTTCTACTTTGGCTTTTGTCTTTTGTCATTTTTTTATTATTACAAAAAGAAACACAACTGTGAAATGTTCGTTTAAGAGTTGTTAAAAAAACCCAAACTTGATCAGTTATTTAAAAAGCTTTTATACAACAGGGGATAACACTATTTTCTAATTCTTAGAATAATTTAAAAATGATTCTAATACTTTTGACATATGAATCTGTCGGCTCATATGTCTTGCAGATTTAGTTGTAAAATAATCTCAAAATTTTAGCAACATGTAACTTCTGACTGAAAATATTAGTAATGTTTTGCAGTGGCCCAATCAGAATCCTGATTTGAATCTGATAGTGAAGCAAAAGATTTTGGCGATGTCATCAAGGCCTTCCAATGTCAAATATTTTATATAATTACTGAAAAAAATATGTTTTTTTTGTCAGTAATCAGTCATGGTGTACATAGTTTTTCATACAATTTCTCAATAAAAATAGAATTGATATTCCTTTTACGTTACTCTCTTTTTATCTTGTGAGAGACGCCGGTCTCATGTTTTAATCACACACAATCTCTGTTTAATTAAATTAATTTTAAATAATTAAATAATTTTAATCTGCCAGGAGTATGAATAATTTTCTGCGTAATTGTATGTGTTCTAACTTAAAATGTGGTTTCTTAACAACTTTAATCGGTGCAACACAAATATTTGACTTATTATAAACACGGCAATAGAATCATACAGTGTTATTATAACAGGAATTGAACTATTGAAGTGTTTTGGGGCCGTGGGAGGAAGCTAGTGCATCCACAGAGAACCCCTGCAACCAGCAAACCGAAAACAACATGCTTTAATGCGTTAGTGGGAGAAACTTATCTGGACTTAAGCAACAATGTTAAAGCTGAGCACACAAATGGCATTGCTTTATTATAAATTGCTATACTTTGAAGAACCCTCATAACACCAGCATATCTGTGAAGGCAGCAGTGTTTCTCTCACCAATGTAGGCTAAGAGCCTCCCTCGATCAGACCTTTTACAGAAGCACACAAGTGCATAATATAAAATATTGGTATCTGTTGAAGCGGTAATACCTAAAACAGAAGACCAAATGAAGGTAGACCCCATTGTGCCATTTAATAGAAATGGGTGCCATTATATAGGAATGTTCGATTAATAAAAGTACACTGAGCTCTTTGAAACAAGCTCTATGGCACATGCTAAGCAGTGACTTATCTTTTCATCTTCCAAACATTCTTCGACATTAGAAATCCTGAATCGTTTCCGAACCCACAGAGTTTGTGTTTCTCACAACATGGAAACCACGGATGTGCTTACTTTGAGCTAAAATTGCAAAATATGGCAATTACTGGGGGTGAAGTTGTTCTTTATGGTTGTCAGGCTGAAGCACATTATTTTAAAGGAAATTACCAGCATAATATTGGATTCTAAAATGCTGACAGTTTCTATACGGCAGAGAGAAATACTGGCCTCTTCTGTACACATCAACAGTGCGGCGCTTGTGTTGTTCCTTATTGTGAATGCTGCTGACAACATGTGCACTATCTCTTGGGCAGCCTCAGTCACCTCATCTGCATATTTATGAATGTTGTTGAACGGCAACATTCCATTATCAACAAGACTGCTTGGCTATAGACTCCCAGTCTTTTCACCCCACTCTCTCTCCGAGACTTGCACTTCGACCATCTACCATCTGAATTTCAACATGCCTGGCTGCCACCAAGTATTAGTGGTGTTATGAAGAAAAATGGTGGGCAGAGGAAAAAACATTATGTGGAGAAAAAGGTTGGAGAGCAGTCAAGTAAGAACAAAATCCATGCAGGAAAAAGATGAATGCTGTTTTCAAGGTTGCAACTCTGAATTAAATCGATGGATTCTTTGAGGTGGAAACACAGGCCGGTGCTGCGGCCGCCTCTCCCTCAGAGAGGTATAAGTCAAAGTTTTGAGGCAAAGGTAAAACAATAAGCACTCTGCTGATAGCAGACATGAAAGCATGCCTCTGTGTTTACTCTAGAGCTTTAGTTCTTTATCTGGACTTCCAGTAACAAGGCAAGATTTATTAGCAATCTCAGCAACCAAGCACACAAGTGGCGGGAAAAGAAGCTACAACAACCGGACTACTGGACAATGTTCTCATTGTTCCCCACCTGATTCAGTGGTGGGTGTGCTTTACTAATATCCCCCGTTTACCCACGTAAAAACAAAAGCTGACAAATAGGCAAAGGAAAGCCTGGCCTTAGATAACAATCTGATTCAGAGCGGTGTTAGCTTCCTCAATAGCAAACAAAATGTTTCCAAAAGAGAGCTAGATCAGATAGCGATGGAAAACAAAGGAGAATGCTCCTTCAGGTTTACAACAGAAATATTTTTTCCTTTATTTATTTAAGTAATGCAGGTTAAAATTAACTAACAAAAAAAAGCTGTTATTTAAATAAAATCCATCTTTTAAATGTTTCTTTCAAGGTCTTTGGTTCTAAGAACAACAAATGTTTTTTTCTCACATAAAAGTTAGGATGAATAAATTCCTTAGAACTAAAAAAGGCCCTCAAAGACAAAAAAAAGCAGTTGGTTCAAAGAAAACAGAAAGATTAAAACTATTGTCACAATCATAAAATAACGGTCTAAGTCATATTTAGCCAAAAGTGGTTTGGTAAAAAAAAAAGATTAAATAAAAAATAAAATTACCACCTCTATACTGCCAAAAGATGACGTGGGAGGTGGAGGGACACCATTTGGCAAGAAAAAAAAAAAATTATTTTAGGAAGGTGATGAGATGTAAAAATCTTTTTAATATTATGCTAATTTTATGGGAGTCAGTCAACCATTACTAAAAATGCTCAAGTGATTTTTAAGTCCTGTCCAAATCTTCACTCATTTTATTGATTACCAACTAAGAGACAGGTCCATTTTTAAGAGAGAGCTCACCTCAGAATAACTGTGTTAGGACATGCTGCCTACAAGATGAAGTCAAGAAGCATGAACCAGAATCTGGTACCATGGTTCAAGGCTTAAAGTTACAGTACCACACTCACAACATTTAGTCACATTGTTCCTATAGTTTAATACTCTTTAAATGAGATGACATACACCATACTGGAGGGAGATCTTCCTCTTACTGTGTGGAGCCTGATGCACCACAGTACTCCTCTGTCTATCTGGCCTCAGCTGTTTACTAGCTTACACTAGACATGGGCCAGTGAATAGAGTTGCCTCAAGCAGAGAGTAACACAGTTTTGCCCCTCCCACACCTGTTACTGTGCTCTTTTGGTCAGCTAGCCGAAAAAAATACTCCCACACTCTTCACTTGCTTACACTGGCTCCAAGCAGCTCAGAGAATAGACTTAAGCATATGTTTGTTAGTTTATAAATTTCTGAGTGGCTTAGCACCAAAATATATTAAGATCTGTTGTTGGTGGTGGTGCATCAACTTTCCAGACCTCTCAGGTCTCCTGGTTCTTGCCTAGGATTGCCTACTCTGCATCCCTAGAACCAGCACTGTTAAATAGTTCAACCTCTCCTCAAAACTTGCAAAACAGTAATCTGCCAGCTCTCTTATCCTAATCAGCTCGTCAACAACTGTCCAGGCTGATCTCACATTGAATTTTAATGGAAACACCAGTGCAAGGGTTAAGACAAATTATGTCTAGGGTGTTTGTTTACCACTCACTGAGACGTGTTTGGACAGAAGGAGTCGAGGTCAAGCATAAAGCAGGGCAGCAGCATGCTCTGCATAAGAGTAACAAGAAGCAAACAAAGCCCCAAAGAGCTGCAGGTAATTAGGGCACAAGCACTTTTGTGCCACCATAGGTTGTGGATCTCGGCCTTTACCAAGGTGTCACCGTCTTTGTTTTTGTTCTCTGAGGAATGACCTTCCCAAAAATGTCACAAGTGTCTGATGAGTCCTCGTGTCAGAACGAGATAAGCCTCAACATTGTGCACTCAACCGGTAATTAATGCCTCGCCACGGTTGAGTGTGGGGTGAGTTCTTTGAAACTACAAAGGGCATGAGATGTGCAAATGCTAGGATCTGGTGCATAGCTTTAAAACGTTTAAAAAAAAAAAAAAAAAGACAAGGTCTTATTATAATAATTCTGCAGCAAAACTTGGCAAGAATGAGAGCATGAAATGCTTGAGAAATTATGGCTCATATTAAAGAAATATAGGAAAGTTCTGATGGAGATGATGGAGAAAGTTGGCATGCAGCCAGGAGCGTGGGATCAAACAGACCACTCACTCACTGATTCACTGTGAAACCTCTACAGATATGAATTGTGACTGCCAGTCAGACAGAAAACCTCAGGCTTATCCAATGCACATTAGGAGGTCAAATCATACTGGATAAAGAAATAAAAAGTAGAACCAAAATTCATCAAGTTCTCATCTCAGTTCAGTTTATACACAAGAAATGTCAGACAGAGGAACATTACAGTTTTATATAGAATAAGATGTAATCAAATCAATCCACTCATACAGACAGCTGCAAATTCAAATATAGATATTCAATCCGTTCAATATTAGTGATAATACAACGCAGCCAAATTCACTTTATTATATCAGTTGGTTAACTATCTAAGCAAGTCTATCCGAATGACTGACTTTGCAGCATACTTGTTCCCTTTTTGTTAAATCCACAGTTAGTCAATCTAACTGCTCCCTCACTTTGCACCATTTGTGTTTATGTTTGTGTTTACCCGAATGCAGAATCAGACCTGCCACAGGCTGACGTTGCAGGGATGTTAAACTGAGATTTTATTCAAGCCTGGTTGGAAATGAGAGATTCATCTTCCAAATGTGCAAAATTTGACTGCTTTTCTCTCTGGAAGCTTCAAATTACTGTAACAACTTATTGGGGGTGTTGAAGTATTTTTGTAGGGTGGGAGCTGCATCTCCATGCAACTACTGTTGTTCTCGACTTTACTCTAACATAAATAGAAACCAATACTTTATTAAAGCACTGGTGAGACTTATCTTAATCTTTCATATGCACACATGTAACATTGCTTCTGTTCATTTATAATTAATGACCATTCAGGTCATTAAAAGCTCCTACAATGACACCATTAACAAGTAATTTAGTCTCACACTGTAGCAACTTTTAATATCATTTAATCAACATTTCCCCCCTCAGAAAAGAGAAAAATAATCCAGAAACTGACAGAAACAACTTTTATCCTCCTCTATCTCTCTCAGTTCAATCTTTACAATCTTTAGTCTGGATTTAGAAAATTTACAGCTGGCAAGAATGTGGAAGTACAGTTCAATGGCTAATTGTGTTTTCAGTTTTGTAAATACAAATATAGCTGAAAATATTAGTGAAACCTACAGTCAAATAGCTTACACTAATAATGGTTAATGGGTGCTAATGACAAAAAACATCTCTAAATGTTTAAGCAACATCATTCTGGGTTGGAAAATATTACTATTAGCAGATAGACTTGATCAACTTTAAAAAACTGGATTGACTTAATCTCTTTACTCCATTAAAATAAAAACAGTCAAACTAAGCACAAATTAATCAATCAAGTGGTATTTTCAGGAAATATATCAGCAAACTCTAATTTATAAGCAATATTACATAAAGGATTGTATCAAATCTCTGACTCAAATCCATTTCCTAAGCTTACAGAAAAAGCTGTGAAAAAAATGGGCTAAAAGGCTTTTAAAATGTTCAAAGAAGTCAAAATATGTCAGGATTTTCTGTGAAATGAAAACATGCAACAAAGAAACAGAATTCTTAAAAGCATCAATCTGTAATAAGCAACTCAATCCCTGCCATCAGAAAACAGAAATCAGGTCTTTGTTCTTTGTTGCGCTGCATTCATGCATCAACATAACTGTACAACAGGGACAACCCTGAGTTTCAATTTATCAAGTGGTTTCAAGTGTCTGTAAGTTCACCCATCAGACAGCCTTTAGTCCCCTTAGAGTGATTCTCACCAACAGAGTAATTCTGTAAGCTGTTAAAAAGCCATAACCCCAAAGAATTCTGACCAAGATTGTGTATTTGACAAATATAAAGAAGACGTTCCCTCACACCAACAGCATCAATCCAGGCACTTTCTTTTATTAAGTGCTGCTTATCGTCTGGAAAGCTTTATAAATGTTTTGCAGTGTAAAGATTCATCATTTCTGCTCTTAGAACCTCATGAAATTGGAAGTATTGCCATTGTTCCTGCAGCAACCCGTCACTGGATCGGCAAAGGTTCAACCCACTCCAGTGATCTGAAGGTTTCGGATGAGCAGCTCTAAGGTGATTAGGTCTAGGCGCAGTGGCCTGTGGAAGACAGATTGAAGAGGGGCAGATAGGCAGCAGAATGAAGCTCTATTAGGTGACTGAGGACACAGATTCGGTGGCCTTACGTTGTTAGTACTGATGTCAGTTATTTTAATGTCACAGCACAAATTGTCCCTTTTCAGCTAAATCGCAGAGGAAAGAATAGAAATTAAATATCCTTTATTGTCTCACAATGGGGAAATTTTTGTGCAACAGCAGCAAAGTGGGAGACATTTTTAAAATATTTATTTTTTTAAAGTTAACATTTTAGGTGTATCCACAAAGATTTATTTTATTTATTTATTTATTTTTTTGCCATTTTGGCATTCTGCCATTCTGGGGATCCCGGATTCCGGGAGACACAAAAAGGGCCCCAGAGTGGATTAATTTAACGTTACATGGTTTTTTTGTGCATAAATGAGGTGCGTCTTTTTTGAAACAATTATGCTGTAGCTTCATTGGTCTCTGTATCCTCCATGCGGCTTACTCTCACAAATAAACACGGTGCCTTTCGTTATCGTTTGGTGTTTCTTGCCACGTTCTGTGGCATTGTTGCGCCACCACTGGTTTGACCAGCATACCCACTACAGTGTATTCATGTGGACGCACATTTTTTATGAATCGTTTACAAAAAATTGGACTGTATCTCTGTAGAGAGAGCAAAATCAAAAGCAACAGTGTAAGCAAATTAATTATTTTTCCCATTTATTCAAAGACAGAGTACATAGCATAAAAAATGAATGAAATTATAGACAGTCCTCAGCATCCTTTTCATGACACAGTGTCTTAAGCCTCTTCAAATTCACTATAATAGAAACCGCTACAGATGATCCTTACTACCCACAGCAATCAGCCTCTACAACAACTCTTCAGAGAATCTTGAATTAAGATGAATTACAACAATTATATTTTCTTTGGGATCAATAAAATATTTTTGAATTGAATTGAAGTGAATATCAATAGATGGTCACAAATTACCCAAAATATTATGAAAGCTTCTCTCTGAATGGTGTCATTAAAATCCCTCTTGCCTCATATTTCTGATTTTTTTTTTTTTCTCAGGACACAAAGCAAGGATGTGAAAAAATATATAGCTATTTATCATCTTGTTCATTTGTGTTCCTAAAATTAAAGTTCTTAAAGAGGAGTCAGCCAATATCATTATTGGCAGGCCAAAAAGAGACATCAGAAATCGGCCACAAAATTCTGATTGGTGCGTCTCCACTAAGCAGTGAGCATAAACTCATCATTGAAGACCAATAATGAGATGGCAGCAGGACGGTCAGGCCCTCCTTATGTGGAACCAACCATGTTCCTTTCAGATAAACAAAAACAACATTTCCTGACAGAGTCAGGAAGGAAAAGACATCTAAGGTAACAACTTTCAGGTTGTGTCACCGTCAGTGATCATGCATCAAGCTTTCACTGAAGATGTCAAGTTAGGAGGTGTTATGTTTACCACATTATTGCTGCTACTGTGTGTTTCTGAAGCAAAGAAGTTTTTGCACTACTGACGATGGTAAATATTGTTTCTTCAGTCCAGGGAATGAAAACAACCTTCCTCTTTAAAGGTATTTAACGTTTAAACGTTACAGAGTGAATCCCAGGTGAATCCTCCCATCTACTCTGGATTTCATATGCCTTCACTAATTTCAAATTAAATCTGTTTATGCAGCCCAAAAATGCACAATGCTTCTTTCTCAGAGGGCTGTACAGTCCTTTAAGGTACACAACATCCTTATGCTTGAAATTCAAGTTAACAGAAACTACACAATACATTCCACAGAGATTCAACTAAATTTTTAATCAGCAGCTGTAGGAAAAGGAAAGGAAAAGGAAGAATAGTTTCAGAAATGCTAAACCATGCATCTACAACCTGAAAATGAGGAATGAGGACATATATATAAATTATTGCTCCTGTGTTTGTTACTAACACAACTTCTGCAACACAAACATGATTTCACATGAATAAATTATACTCATATTAATTTTTAACTGAATAATGCCATAAAAACATTGTTCTGAATCTCAATTTTACTGCGTTATGTAAAAAAATACAACAAACTTTATGAACAACTCAGAATAATAACCTAATGAAAAAACAAACACTTTTAATGCTTCTATTGATTTGAACTGAATATATCCTTGAAACACAAATAATAGAAGAAAATCACATTGTTTATACTTTCTGGAAGCATGGAAAGGGCAAAAATGAAATGGAGGTTCTCCGGAGAGCCATTCAAAGATTGATTTGACATCGGAGTTGTTTACCGAGGCCTGAAAGGGGTTGTTGTAAGAGTATTGATCTTCGCCTAATGCCTTAAATGTTAGGAGCAATTTTCCATCTGCAGAATGGTCCATAAGCATCAAGGTTAAAGAGCAAAGATTTCACAAACAAAAGAAGAAATGTTGATAAAATTCAGGTCAACTTTGTTATATTTATCATCTATTTTAACGAGGCTTCCCTTACAGTGTAAGATATTGACAGATTTGCCATGGATGTCTTGGATTTTCATACAATTGCTGGTGAAGAATACATCAGGTGGAAGCCAGAGGGGATTGAGAAAGATAGGTTATCAGGTGAGTATGGGAATGCATCTAAAACAGGTCAACGGAGTAGTTCAGGGAATTTCAGAGACACACAGACCTGCCTGGAAAGGCAATAGAATATCCCAAGATAGGAAGAAATTTAAAGGCCGGTAAGAAAGGACGACAAATGGTGACAAAGAACGAAGAGGCTGATTGAGTAAATGGGGGTGGTGGAAAGCTCCAAAGTCAAAGAAATCAGCCAACCTGTTGTGTGCTTGGGCCTTTTTACTTTCTGTGCACTAATAAATAAAGGATAGAAAGCTACTTGCAAAATGGGCCATGGTCTTCCCTGACCTGAATCAGTAAAGAGAGAAGAATACACAACGAAAGTGGCACAGTGAACTTCCTCTAAGTCTATCCTGAATATTGCAAATATTGGTAGTACTGAATATTGTTTATTAAATTATGGTTTTAGAACAGCTAAAACTTTCAGCACATTAAGTTTCTCAGGAAGTATGGAGCATAAAAGAACACTGGCCTGCCCCTCCCCAACCTATTGCAGCAAATAAAGGTTTTCCATTGCATACATAAAAGACAAATCAGATTGACGGAAAATATTGCCAGTCCTGGACAACTGAACCATACGGCCATATTTACACTATATTAGCTCAGCTTAACAATCTCAATCAGCTCAGGTATTTTGGTTATTTTTGGTTCTTCTGCAACCCAAGCAGTCACTGTTATAACTGTGTCATAGTGTCTAGAAATTTTGGTCCATTTTAAAAAGTGCAGTGTGAAAGCGAACTACATCCCTACCAAATTCTCAGTATACACTGGTATCAAAGAATCCTTCCAATTTTTTATTAGTGTTTGATCTTCTGATCACCAGGCCGCCAATCGGGAAATAATCCATCACGGGCCAATTGACTGTCACTAGTAATCAGGAGCCAGGAACTACTCTGAAGTTGATGCACATCTTGTGTCTCATTCAATCCAAACAAATCTTCTCAAGACTAGAATCGGCATCATTTGTAAACTTTTATTCAGCACCTCTTTTAACCCCCTAAGAACTTAGGGTAAGGGTGTCCCACCTTGATGTAGCACTTGCACATGACAGTGGCCTAATGAAAGTCTAAACGGTCCATTATGAACAGCTCCATTTAGCATGTAATCACATTTCAATAAGTAGCACTATTTGAACACTGCCTAGATCGATGCTCCCCAGAACTGCACGTGGCTTGGGAAAAATCGATCTGGCCTTTGTCAGAAGAGACTCACTCGCCTGCAATAAAAAAGCGCAGATGCTTCGGGATAGACAGAGATGTGTGGAAGAGGTGTCACTGCCACATCAGGAAGGGTTAGGGGGAGAAAGACAGAAGGAAAAGGGGAGGATTATGATGTCGCATCGATTTGAGTGTGGAAGACAGGCCCAAGGTGCTGGAAGCTGTGGTGGGGAAAAAATGTTCAATCGATTTGATTCAGGGTGTCAGACAAAGCGCAGATTATGGATGTTTGCATGGGCAGAAGGGACATGAGAATGTATAGATAGTTAGATAGCCAGGGTGAGAGATAAAGACAAGGTGGGCAGAAGAAATGGAGAGCAACAGCAGAACAGGAAGTGACTCACGCCGAGTACGTCCAAGAAAATAGAAGTCTTCACACATCACAGAAATGTCAATATTAATATTACAGGTGTAATGTCATGTTAAAATTACTTGAAGAATAATATTATACAACACAAATTGGTAACAATCGGCCCGCGTGAAGCAAAGTCAAATCCTATTTTGGAGATATAGTTTTCCTTTAAATACAAGATACAGTACGTATAAAAGAAGTATATAATGTAAGCACTATTTAAGGTACTTAAGTTACTTTGACGCAAACCAGATGATTAGCAGAAATGCAGAACGATGTTGAACAGATTGTGCCTCCTCAGCCTGTGACAACGGCTTAAAGCCAGCATCTTGAAGGAACATCGTCTAATCCAAAACAAATCTGGCTGGGTACGCTCACACACTTCATCACTCATGGTGACTATCCTTTTAACCACCTGAATGCACAAATCCTTCATTCTTATGCTTCGCTGGCTGCGACCTGCCGATATTAATCCAAGTACTGTATGAGCCAAAGCAGGATTAACTTTATAAGAAAAGAATTAGAGTTGCAAAATAAGTAACTATTCTCAGATAGTAAGTAAATAACACAATTTGTACAGCTGTTGTTGCTTTTAGAAGTAAAAGTAGACCAAAGGTTTACATTTTTCAAATTAGTGATTATGTGTATTCTACAAAATGCCTTTCATTTAATTAGTCTTAACCTGCTTGAATGTCCATGTTGCTAAGATTAGTAATACTGATTCTTAAATGTATTTATCTATAATATATTAGCTTAAAGTCTGGGCTGATAGTGATTTAAAACCTCACTCTTTCTGCCTTCCTTATAGTTAGTTTCAGCTCTGTTTAGACTCCCTGTAAGAATGTTGTTGCTCCAGGACAGTTGCACGGTTCAAGTAATTAAACCTCCATGGAATCAACTGAATTTTCTGCTGTGACAATGAAGGCTGCTAAATGCTCCAGAGTTTACATAACATAAGCAACCTACTCTGCAATTCCAGGGTAGAGAACTAGAGTTCAGGAAAAATGTGAATTTATTCATTCAGAATAATGTGCAAATCCTCCACACAGACTGTGAATCCATGACACAAACCAGATGTTACAATTTATTTGGTAAATCTTATGTGAGCCGTGTGTACACAAAAAAGCAAAACCTTTTCTTATGAACTGATCATTTTTCCACATTTGACACATTGATCTAATACTATCCTGAAGAACTTTTGAAATCTGTTTCTCCATTTGGTCTTCCTCAGATCAGTTACCTGAAGGAAAACTCAGTGGCTCAAATTAGTATTTTTATAAGATTTGATCATTTGCATCCTTTAACATAAGTGATTCTTGCCAGTATACGAAAGTATCAGTCAGGAGAAAGATTTTAAAAAAATTCTGATTCACCTCCAAATATGACAAAAAGATGCGGAGGATGTCAACTACAACGAAGAAATTGCAGGAATGCATTGCAAACTTTCATTTTTGTTCTACGTGCAACAGCAATCACCAGTAGTGTCCAACTGTGGATTATTAACTTTCAAAGAAAACATCAAAGCGAAAGTTTCCCAAGGACTGTGCAGGAGCATGAGAAACAAACAAATCAGTAACCAATTCTTCACATTTTTGCCCTATAAAGGTATGTGTGATGAATGATTTTCACTTCCTGGACATTATTCCCAAAGCAGTCAAAGATAATTTTTCTTTGGATGGAATCTGTGTTTTTTTTTCAAGGCTAATATAATTCTGAATAATAAAAGTAAAGTCTGGCCTAAAATCTGAAGAGAAGAAAATCCTGACAATTTCACAAAAATTCAGGTCTCATATATGCTACAAATATTCCACAACTATGCAACCAGGTTATTGCACCATTTTCACATTTTATCCCCCAATTTTTTTTTCTTTTCAGTTGAAATGTGCAGAACCTCTTCCATATTAAAGTTGGGAAGAAGTTCTGAAACTATTTACAATAGCCTGTATTATTTTACATTACAAAATGTTTTTCTTTACGTCAATTTAACTTTATAATCAATTTTATTGTGAAAATGTTGGCTCCTGCCCTCTTGGCTAACTCTTTCTCGTCCTCGAAAGGCTCTAGTCGCTTGCCGCCAATTAGCCTTAGCTTATGACCCTCACATATTAGAACTTCCTCTCTCACAAAACCTGTTACATAAAGGGATCGGGGAAAGGACATATGCTCTGGCGTCTCCTCTGCCCCTGCTCCTGACCCCACTCCCCCGCAGCCAGAGCCAGTGGATGACAGATGATGTGGAAACACAAGCAGCGAGGACAGGGAGGGAGGGAGCAGACACACAAAAACAAGCAAGAAAAAGACCTCCAGAAATCCTTTTTTGATAAACCTTTGTCAGCATGAATGTGAAAAGATGCTTAAGGTTTTTGTTTCACATGATATCAAAGGGGGGGAAAAAAGCATCCATTCTTTCTGCTTGCTTATCCTTGCAGGGTCGCAGGGGCTGGTGCCTATGTCTAGCTGCCATTTGGTGTGTATGTCTTGGACGGGTTGCCTCTCAGTCACAGGGCAACACAGAGCAACATAGGACAAACAACCATCCATACCTATATTGTTACCACTTAACCTAATAGTCGTGCTTTGGACTGTTACATCAAGTCATCCACAGAGCTCCACTTCACCTGCATATTCCACACAAAAATATGCCTGAATTTTTGTTATGTTGCCAGTGAGAGTTCTTTGAAATTATGCAAACTTCCTTTTATGCTGTTTTTGTCATTCAAGTGAAGAGAAAGAAAGTAATTAGAGAGCATACAAAGGAAGAGGACAGAGTCCCTCCTGATGTGTCCTGGATCTAGACCAGTCAGGCATCATCCCAAATCAACATCTGTTCTCACTTTTCTCTCAACCGTCTCACACTCAGAACATCTAATGTTTCTAATCATTTCTGCTCTTTGTTCCATTTTCTACATGCTGTCATACCAAATTTAATCTCCTTTGTTCCCATCACACCTCAATCTGTGCTGTGTGGAGAGTTCTGTCCAAGCGACAAGATGCTGTTGCGACAATAAAAGCTGCTTCTGAACCAAACTGCAAGCTGAGGCTAAGTAATAGGAATTGTGCCCAGGATTTCTGTTTGGGAACCATACAAGCCGATGTGCCTTTAGCAGCAGTGGGCATGCTAACCTTCCTGGGAAAACCAATATATCTGAATGCTGCACACTCTCATATTAGAAAGACTATATTTTTGTGATATATTGTGGAGTCCTACACATGGCTATTAAAAAAATATCCAGGCAGCATAAAATGCCATATTTGAATGTAAAGTGTAGTAGCCATAAGCTAGGTTAATAGTTGACTAATTGAACCAGGCAAGAGGGGGCGAGCGCCAAACACACTGTTCCCACCCCCATGCGTTGGCCTTCCACACTGTCATGGCGACTGGTCGTGTGAATTTTTGTAACTTGATGCTCAGTATCTCTAATGGTTATGGAAATGTAACTTTTGAAAAACGTTTCTACCGGTAAGAGATCCACGCCTAGATGATGCCTTCCTTCTCGATCACCGAGCCACTGATGCACACTGAGTGCTCAGGTAATAAATGGATAAATAATTATACTTTTTCATTTAGATTTCATTACAAATAGTCATGTACCACCTATTGGAGCTGTGATTAATCCAAAATATTTACATGAGAGACAAATTATGCTGTTCCACAACTTTTCTTTCCCTGTAAACACTTGGCCTACATGGGAAGTTTGGACAAACATAAAGCACCATTGTTCAGAAGCCTGAGCTGAGCAGTTTTCCCGCTGATTGTTTCTTTTAGTGCTCTGTTTCCATGCGACATAGACTGACCACAGCCTCATAAAGTTAAAATTCATACTGTGTACAAGTTCAAATTACAGAAAAGAAAAATTCTCCTGAGCTCTGTGACTTGACTGCTCATATCTCACTGTGCAGCACGACAAAGAGAAGAGGTGGGCTGAGTTGGGAGCTGACAGCTTTGGGAAGCTCTGGGCAGAGCTAGATAAAGATATCAGAGTGGATGCATGCCTCCACCGACAGAAGCTGCATGAAAGGCAGGAGCTTTACATGATTTTAAATAATCAGGGTGCCTGGGTTTGTTTAGTAAGTGGAAAGGAAGAAGTGGAGACATTGAGAAGGGGAAAGAATCAAACTGCAGGCCGCTGCTGGATACCACAAGACCTGACCCTGTTTGAACATGGCATCAACATGCATCTTTGATGACCCAATCACAATTGGACGTGTCTACACTGAATGTGTGCAAGCGTCTTGGATGCTGCACTGAACTGCAGACGCTAAGGCTCCCTTCGGAGGTGATTTTCAGAAGTACTCCTAACCTCAGATCATCTTCAATTCTCAAAAGTGATGCAATAATGTAACAGAAAACAACAATGTGGAACATCAGAGGTAGAGGAAAAGTGTTCCAACAAAAACACAAAGCTCATGAATATATCAAAGGAATGTAAGTCTCTCAGAAGTGTATCTCATGTTATTTCTGGCATTTCTTCACAAAGGCAGGGACAGAATGATATTACAAGAAAGAAGGAAAATATTTCTCCACCAACAGTGACTTAAAACTACCATTTTATCTCTGCATGTATCTTGTCCCAAATTATCTTAAATGTTTGTTAGAGAAGAGATCATGTTGCAACTCAAAAACTGACACAATTAGATCTGGATCTGGTCTGCATCACAGATGGCCCCATAAGTTTTTAGACAGACTGTTAGGGTTCAGTCTCAAAAATTACAGCTTTGTTCTTTTAGCTAGCAAATATTTGATGTGTACACTAATCAGAGATGGCTCTAGCCATTTTGGTGCCCTAAGCTAGATTATGGTTTGCCGTCCTATCTGCACTCAGAGGTTTACTTATATAAAAGTATTGATATTTGTAGTCTCTGTTCCCGAGACAGAGACTGCAGACCTAGCAGCAAATATGTTTAATTTCACCACTTTCAGCATAAAAGAAGGGTGTGAGACAGTTTTAACCATAGACTGCGTTGGTTTTCTAAAGTAGTGTCAAAACTGTACTGACAAAAAAACCCGAAACTATATAAAAGATAAAGTTCAAACTGTTTAGAAGCTTAAAAAAGTCTAATGATTTTATTGTCATAGTAACAATGGACTTTTAGAGCAATCATATGAAAAGATGAATTAAAAGATAGAATAATTAAAACATTTGGACTTTTTGGGCAACAAGAGAATGCAAACAAAAAATTTTAATGGATCTACGGAGTAAAAGAAAAGTTTTTATTATTATTATTATTTATTTATTTA
Organism: Alfaro cultratus; assembly: GCA_903066825.1. Lineage (NCBI taxonomy): Eukaryota > Metazoa > Chordata > Actinopteri > Cyprinodontiformes > Poeciliidae > Alfaro > Alfaro cultratus. The sequence continues at coordinate 53,338 of CAEFZX010000670.1, read as the reverse complement.
TTTTTGACCTGATATGGCCTCATCTTGGCTGATTCACGGGAAGAAATATCATCAAAAAGCCATTCAGCAAACTCTAAGTAGTCACATTACGTTTTTAAACATGTTTTCCTCCAGGTGCTGCTACACATTTGCAAAATAAATTACGCACATCTATCCAGCACGTGGTTACACCCTCACCTCCACTGCACAAACACAAACATGCTATTGTTCACTAAACAATGACCTGGAACTCACTGAACTATGAAAACTATGTATGACTGGGTGGAGCATACATATGTGCATGTTTGTGTGTGTATTCATCGGTTAAAAGTAACACCCCAGCTGGGGTCCAGCAGAGTGCAGCATAACACTCGGATGTTGTTCCTTCTGACCCTAAAGACATGGCTGGGAGATAGGTGTGTGTGTGTGTGTTCAGATCAACACACACACACACACACACACGCATACGTGCACACGCATTCTGCTCCTAAGTGCTCCATCTCTCCCTGAAGTCTGAACATGGTTCAAGAGAACAATAGACTCCACCAGTCCGCCCTCTGTTCCCTCCCTTTCTCAAGAGAGACATTTCCTTTGGCTCAGTAATTACTCTGAATGAATAATAACTCCCCCAAGGTTTAAAAAGCGTGTAACTTTGACCAGAGGAAGACTTCTTGGCTCAGAGGCAGCATCGCTGATTGTTTGGTTGCCATAGCGCAGGAGTCACTCCTCCTGGTCTCCACAATGAGCAGATTGCCAGAGGATCAAGTCATTTTGGAGTTGTGACCTCCCACAGCAGCTAAGAACACCTTGTTCAGAGGTTCAGATTTGATTTCTAGATAAGTCAAAGGTCAGAAACACCTAGCAAATTCTATGAATGAAATTTGGAAAATAGATACCAAAATCTGTCTGCACTTATACTGATCTCAGCATGTCTGGTGCATGTAATGAAAAGTGAAACCAATAGCTTGAAATGAATAATATTTATTAATAAATAATTCAACTAAGAATTATCTGACTACATGGGAGCACTCTGAAAGAAAGAGTTAAATCTCAGCCAAGGTAATGCACCTGATTATGAAACAGAAAAAAATTGTAGTTCCACACCTCTGATCCCAATACTCATGTACCGTTCAGGATGAGAGTGCATGGAGTTGTATGCTGTATGCTTTAAAAACATGACAGAAATTGATTTCTCTCTAAATCTGCTACATTTCCTCATGTTTGGACCAACAATACATTTTTCCTCAATTCAACAGCTTACATTGCAAGATAAGAAACAGTGTGACAGCAGCTTAAGCATATTTCCAATGACGCCGACTTAAAAGGAAGGCATCAGGCCACTATTTTCCTCTGCTTTATGTTGGTCAGACTATTTTTGCTCAACAAGAAGACTCACACCAAAAACCAAAAAGGAGGGGGATGAAAGTCTATAAATTGAATACAATACCGCTTCATCCAAATCTTCTGTAAGTCATTTAAAAGTACAGCTGAAACAAACCGGTTTATTGCATCAAAGGGATTTGAAATAACTCAGATGATTCTCAAACACTGTACAGTTCTAATATTGCCAACTGTGAAGTGAAGTGTGTAAACACTGACTCTGTTTTTTGCACTATTTGGGCAAAAGCTCAAGACTCGCAGCCCAGCATGTGATCGACAGAACGCCGACTTAAAGCCTCACATGCTCAGCTCGTGCTTAACCAGTCAGAGGTAATCTGCCGTGACTGGCAGAAACATTAAAGACGAGACGTGCTTTATAATCACATGCTGCTCTCTTGCTGAGCTAAGGAAGTGTAGATTAATCTAAAAAGATTGATAATCATATGAATCAGGAAGGCATCAATCTGTTCAACTCCAACAAGACAAAGTCCAGACACAGGAGCAGACTTTAACAATCACTGCCAAGATGAATAAACTCAAATCAGTTTTGAAAACAGACCAAAAACATACATGTTCAACAGTCCAATGGTGCATTGTTGCATAACGTATTCACCTGTAATGTGCAACCACGCTTTCTCATGTCTTGAACTCTTAATACATTCTACTGAAATCAGAAAGACAGCGCAGGATTACACAAATACAGTCAATATAAAAATGTATTCATCTCTTTGTTGATCAACCTTAGAAATGATTCAAGACAGTGAGATGAGCTGGAATACAGGAGACCGTTGAGGGTCTGTTGATGAATTCTTTTTTGTTGTTGTTTTTTTCTTTTTTTGGACTCTGTATTGATGTTTGGGATTTGATTAACAGGTTTTAATATGACTGGTTGTGACTCAATAGAATGTGTGGGAAGATTAGATGATTAATAAATGTTTCACGATTTTACACTTATTCATTTGATCATTTTTTATGTTGATTGTTCGAGCACCTTCAAAGTTTTTTGATTGATTGATTCTATATACATTTGTGAGGAACCCATGGTGTTAACTTGCTTCCAAATACTCATTTTTGCTGACAACAAAGATTCAGCAAGTGAAGACTATTTTGCATGATATAGTGCACAATATTTCATCGCACATTCAATAGTTAAAGAATAGAGTTATCAGTAATTTTTGCTGCTCATGGTAAAGGTTTACAAAAAACCTTGAAATAAATCTATTAAGGTGGAACATTATTACACAAAACCATCTGCAGCTCTTTAACAGTACACTTTGCAGATTTTTCACTCTCCAATCATCGTCATCAGAAGTGACAAGATAATCTTCAGCATTTTTTTTTTTACTTTAAAAAAAAATAAATTCATTTTCACATTTCAATCTGTTACTCTGACTGTAGATATGGACAAGATTAGTAGAAATTGTCCTGCAGGCATTTTTTTTTTGTTGTGATAAATCAATTGAGATCTGTCTTCTTATCTTTTTGTTTATAATATTGGCTAAGATGTCACCTTATGTTGTAGAAACAGAAAATCATGAATTGTTACATATAATTAAAGAAGCCTCTGTTTAAACAGTGAAGACTTTTTTTTTTAGATTATGCTACTCCATTAAAAGATTAATTTATTTTAAGGCTTTTTGCTCGTTTTTGAAAATTAGTCTGTTTAAAAATGTACATTTTATAACTCGTCATTGAATGAAGAAATTAAAGGCAACACTTGAACTTTGGCAAACAACAACACAAACACACTGGCCTACTTAGACACCACGCAGGAAGCAGGTTGTGGGAGGTGGCAATAAATGCACAACAACTCTGTTTGAAACCAGGGCACTGATTTAGAAATTATGCTTTAAAGTTGACACAATTAACATGATTTTATTGCAGCCGGTGTGTGCTCCATTTATTACTCTGCACAAGACAAACTGAACACCAACACTGCACACTAACGCTAAGTTCAAAGTCCACTTCTTATTGCTCTACAGCTTAATGACCCAACAGCAGATAGACACCGCTAAGTATCTGGAGATGCTAATCAACACATGATTGTTGTGACATTTCCAACTAGCCATTATCCACAATTGGCTGTAATTCAGTGGAGCTGCCAATGGCTTAGTATACCCCCCTTCCACACACACACGCATGCAGACTGAATGACTAGACAGCATGGCTGATCAGCTTCCAGATGGGATGTAAGGCTTAGCTCAAACCCGCTCCCCTCCTGATGCTCTTCTTTTTGCCTCTCTTTCTCTCGCTCTCTCTCTCTCTATATATATATGTATCTCGTTACCCTCCTCGCTGTTTTTAGTCTTCTCTCTCACTCCATTATTCGACTTCTGCTCTGAACTGAAACAGCCTGTGACTGAAAATGTCAAACGGCCCCTCCGCCCTCCTACCCCACCACTCGTTACAGAGTCTCCCGAGGCAGCCCCTTTTCTTTCCTCCAAAAAGCGCTCATTTCTCATGCGGTTCCAAAGCGCTCAGCCCATGTTCCTACTGAAAACACAAAAACTTCACTTTCTTATGCGGCTTACATTTGCTTCCCCCTCTACCCCCCAAATAAAGTGCCATTTTCCAAGTTTGGCTAAGTGACTTGCCAGTGATAGCGTCTCTTAACTAAAGAACAGCAATGACAGGGAGAAAACAAAGGATACAAATTAAACATGTGATCAAATGGTCTTTGATTCGACAGGTTCAACTCTGAAGACTTAAAATAGGAAGGAAGAAATAAAAAGAGGAAACAAAAAAAAACTTCAAGTTTGTGTTTTTCCAGGATATTTTTTAATTATTGCAGGTTTGTGTGCAGCAAGAGGAGGAGAAGTCAGACATTGCTCCCAGACAGAACCACAACAGGAGCAAGCTAATTAGTCTCTCCGCAGTGCCCTACCCCTTTCTCCATGTTCCTGAACTCACTTGGAACTTTGAACATGTAGTTTTCTCAACAGGACATTTTTTTTTGCTGCAAACCTTCCTCCTTTAAAACCCTGCATGATGATGGTGGCCTGAGTGGAGAGGATCTTGTTTACCTGTTCTCAGGTGAGCGGGGTTAAAGCAGGCAGAAGCCTCCCGTGTCATTTTAAACCCTGTACTGCGAGCTGTTCTCTTTAAATCTTTAAAAGGCCGAAAGAAAACACCTCCTTTCCCAGGGCTTACATGTCTGCTGGTGTAACCGACACCGGCTGGTAGTTAGGCAACGTGGCTCGATACTTTCATCCTCCATATTGTTAGTAGTGCACCCCTGGTTGCCAAGGAGAGTCGCACACAAAACGCAATCATGTCTAATTTAGGACGCAGCAAACTTTCCGGTTTAGTTTCTAGCATTTTTATGGTCAGCATGATAGCTTTGCAGTCCTGCAGTGACAAACACCATTATCCTTCCATCTGGAAAAACTGGCTTAGTTGGAAATGCAGCAGGGTTCGCACCGAAACCAACAAACAAGAGTGTCTAGTTTTATCTTTGTGGATATTTGCCAAGACCTAAGCTACAGCAGAAAAGATAAGTATTACAGCTCAAGTGTGACAAGGTAAAGCGATCTGAACCTTCTTAGCAAAAGAACATCATGTACTGGACAACAAGGCAAGGCTGTTGCTTTCAGCTAAAGTGGAAGAGTTTTGTATTACTTTACAAAAATTAAATAGGCTCAGAATTAAGTAACTAGATTAAATTACCGGTCACAATTACAAAAGAAAGTACTGTAACCTATAGAAAGGGCAGGAATTAAACCAGTGCTTCTAAATCTTCCATTGATGGGGAAACAATCAACGCCTTCAACTTTTTTATATTTTCTCACAAACATTAAAGGGGATCTATTATGCAAAACTCACATTTTGCACATTTTTGTACTTACATCTGGGTCTCATCTGCTTCTAAAAACCACCCAGCTGTGTTTTGGGAATAAGTTAATGTTTTTTGACGACTATAAAATGAGCTGTGTCAAAACACTTCCGAATGTAACATCACAAATCACCCAGCAGCAGCTTATTTAGAATAAAATGACAAGAGGCCCTAAAGCAGCTCATTCTGAAAGGAAGTCAAAACAGGGAGAACTGAACAGACTGAAATCTCATTATCTAAGAATGATTTTGTGCAAAAAATGTAGACCTAACCTGTTCAAGGAATCACAATAGGTCACAGTTAATAACTTTTACGTAACATAGTACACAAAAATATGAAAAAGCATTTCTAGAGCATAAACTTCTCTCCAACTTTAACCACATTTTTCAGATTTTTACTCTTAAAAAGAATTTAAACATCATGTATTATTTTACTTTCACTTCAGAAGTATTAGGCATGCACAATATATTGGCATTAATGTCAATAATGGCCGATTTTAGTAATTTTTAACATATCAGTCTTGGACTCACATGTAACACTGGGTTATATTAACAACTGACACTTATTTCAACAACAGCAGATTTCTGCCTTTTTAAAATTTTATAAATTGTTTAAGAAACACTATTCACTACAAATGTTGACATTCTACAGAAAGTTCTGTATAGAAGTTTATTCCCTTCACGTGACACAAAAGAATGATGTCGAGAATGGTAGAAAACAAAGAAATCATGCAATCAATGCAAAAGTAATACAGTGAAACAAACGGAAATATTAAAACAAATGTGCTTATTGATTTTTACTCTGACTCATACTGCCTGCTCAAAACCTCTCCACAGCACCACACTTTAAAAAGAAACTAAAATCTCCCTCTATGTATTTTTAAAAGTCAGTCTTTTTTTGGGACAAGATTTAATTATCTCTAAAACAGCAAGTAAAGACCGACTTGTCAAGCATAAAGCTTGAATCATCTCTTTTTGCAGCCGCAAAGACAACAAACACAGATTGCACTGCTGTATATTCACCCCTGTTATTACACCCGATCGTCAGGTATTTCTGCAAACTTGGAATCCAGCCGTTATTTGCCAGAGACAGAGCCCGTCGTATATGTATTTGCAAACAGTGGTGGCAGAGTTGGCTGCTGTGTTGAGATAAAAATGGGTAAATATGCAGATGGTTGGAGCAAACAGAGCAGTGGGGGGACAGACGGGTTGAGATGGAAGAGAAAACACAGGTATCAAGGAGCTGCACTGACTGGAGATCACACTGTTCTAGCTTTCATCTGCACAGACCATTAAAGTCCGACAGCGCAGCATTGCTTTTCTGCGTTTTGGATCATTAACTTTGATAACTTCATCGGTTTATGAAAGCTCTTTTTGCAAAAGACAACCAGGTGTAAGATGCAGAATAAATAAGTTTCTACTTTTGTTGTGCAGAAATCTGAGTTGCACTTACGCCACATCTGGTGCCGGATAGTTAGGATATACAGCAGATGTTATCCTATTGAACTTTCTACATAATAAAAGATTCACTACATGAGACAAACCAAGTGAGATAGACTATCAGCTTTGATACAGTCAGTCTTATGTGATTTTGTTTCTCAGTGACTGACTCTCAAATGTCTGATGTTGGAAAATCTTTGAACACATCAGAAATCTGCTTTTAACTGCCTCACCACTTCATGAGGTCACAACTTTGAAATAAATAGAAGTGAATAAAGACTAAAAAATGTCCAAGCAAGTCAAACCAATTTATTTTTATCAGTCACAGTGATGATATTTGAAGCCAGTGGCATTCTTTATGTCTAATGACAGCCTGAAATAAGTAAGAGATTAAGTCATGTGGTGTAAGAGCTAAAACAGGGGGAATATAGTATCCCTTAAGTTAGATGAGTTTGTGTTGTGGTAACCCACTGAACGATTTTCTACTATAAGCAGCTGCATGGGAGCATCAGTGATGTCAGTTTCCTGTAAGTCACTAAGGTTTAAAGTTCACAATGGAATACACAACCTTCTAGTCTTTGCACAAGAGCCTCCCTCTCATTACAGAGATGAGTAGGTCATCAGCTGCAGGACTAGAAAACCACAAAGGCTTCTCAGCCACTGAAAGTCACAGAAAACGTAAAACAGGTCCACTCTGTTCACTCCTGAGAGCTACAAACTAGGTTACCGTGGCACAGAGATTTCTTTAAAAAAAACATTCTGGGTGTTTCACAGGGAAGGAGAGAGTGTGATGCAGTCTTCCTTCAACCTGAGCAGGACAAACAGGACATCCAAAGACTAAAGCTGTTGCTTTCAAGTCAGATAAACTGACTGAGACAAAAAGATACCCAGAATTAGGGCTTGTTAATTCAAATAGTCTAATTTGTTCCTATTTTCCTGTGACTGCATTTCATTTGAAATAAAGTAACTCAGTAAGTATTGAATCCAAACATGTATTTTGCAGTTGTGATGTAGCATATAATGGGATTGAGCTGCAATTTGACATTATGTGTAGTTCAACACAACATTGACACATCAATACACACACTGCCCCACATGCTGTTTGTTGATGTATTTTTAGACCAAAGACTGTGAGAGATTTAATCTTTTTTAATAACAGACCAAAAAGCAAAACAATCCAATAATCTACATGTCATTCTGACCTATGAAGCAACTAAAACACATTCATCCATGTGATCTTACACACATGTAACATGTATAACAGGATAAAACAAACACAAAGCCCTAATATTGAAGATTGTAGAGGTTTCACTTAATCTATTGAGTAAAAAAAAATACTCCAGGGTAAAAATAGTTTCAATTAAGAACCTGACTGTGTTATAAGCTAATCTCCCTTTGAAATTTTTTATTAAGTGCTTCAAGCGTCGAACAGTAAATTAAACTGGAAAGGAATTCAAGCTTATTCTTTAAATTTGTGATGCAGAACCAACACTTATAGCGGCTTCTGGACTCAACCTTCATTGGGCTGAGTGTGTGACACTAAACACAACAGTTTTGATGATAGGCTCTTCAAGTCGTTAGTCCAAGAATCTGGACTCAGGGGACGTATCAAATGACTGAAATTATACCTTCAGCTACATGAAGTGGTCACTCATTCAGTTCCAAGAATTCCCTCCAAGTCTTTAATTTCACTGACTAGCTTTAGTCAAACAGGGAATGTTCAGCATGGTGATGTTGACTTTATTTTCTGAGTGTGTTTACTGACTGACATTTTTTGATGGTGACTTATTTCTTACTCTAAACATATTAGCTGCACAATAAATGGAATGCAATCTTGATCACATTTCAGCTTGCAATTTATAGCAATCACAAAGGAGTGCTTGGATGCAATATTGGCAGGCTATTATATTTCAAGTGCCAGCAGTCATGCTCTGCAGGCAAATAAATATTTGTCAAGCTGGTTGGAGTTCAGTTATTTACCAAAATGCTTTTGATTCTGACCTCTGATATGGATTTCAGTATCTGATGTGGGGATGTTTACAGGAAGTAGTAGAGTCATCAGGTCATGGAAAGAAAGGAAACGATTGAGGAAATCCTCATTTAACCACAATAATATCTTTGTTTCAATGGCATGAGTTTCAAATAATGTGTAACTCTACAACAAATGCAAAAACGTGGGATCCTAAATTAATGTAAAAAGTCAAATTTAATTTCTTTGAGACCCATGGGGCTGCTGAGAAGAATATGAAGTTTATCTATCATTTATACCTGTGAGAGAACTTGTATGTGAACATTGAGCCCAATGCATTGGTGTTGATTTTCCAGCCAGCCTTTTACCACAAGTGTTGTATCAGTGTCATTACATAACAACCCTGCTAAGCCCCAGATCTGTCCATAGAAAGTCTAATTTGTCATAAAAAGCACTGCGAGGCTGGCCAACAGCTCTTCAGAGATTAAAGTGCTGCAGCTCCCTTTTCTACAGCCAGATGTTCGACCTGTTTACAGCCAAAACTCTAAGCTTGTGCTTCTATTTTTCCCAAGCCAAGGTGTTTCCTTTTTCCCTTTAAGGTCCTTTGCAGAAACTTAATTTCATTGCTCTTTGCATTAGTGTAGTTTGCTTTAACACACTTCTTTTCAACCAATGAGAGTGAAGGAAAAAAGTTGCAGTACAGCATTACAGTTGGACCACATTCCTCTTGACTGAATGAGGACAATGCATCCACTTGAGATTGGCTCTTGTTGCAGACTGACAACCTTACAGTGATCACAATAGATTTTAGACTAAAGCAGAACTGCCTTGAATCCACTTTTCACTCAACACATTTACTAAGACCATAAATATGATACTGAGTGGCACACAATTTGTGAGCCTTGACAGAAGTGTGACTCACTTCAGTTGAATCTCTGTAATAAAAAGGGCGATGAAGTCAAATAAACTGCTAAAAATTCAAACAAGGGTTTTCTGTGTCCCCTACCAAGGCCAACCTTGTGTTCAACAACTTTAAAAAGAGTTATCACAGTCTGAATCAATATTTAAAATGTGTTCTACCTGTGTCTGTGCTGCAACTGCGTAGTTATGCATAACCATCCTTATAAATAAGCAAACAAGCTAGAAAGCAAAAAAAGAAAAAAGTAGTATATTTCCAAAAAACACCGAAATTGAAATGTCTGCCAAAGTTTCAATTATGCGAAGAAAAAAAAAAGGGAGAGGCAACATGGAAACTATGTGAAACTTCTGACAAAACCAGCACCTGTTGCTAACAACACAGTGAGCTGGAGCTTATTAAACGGTGTCATTTATTTAAGATAACTACATTCCGAAGATGTTCAGCGTTCCTTGCTAAACACACCACTCCCCTTGCAGCAACCTGACAACAGTGATGCAATGTTTTAAGGAACTTTAAACTGAAGGAGAAATATTAAAGTTTAAACCAGGTTAACATTTTTGTTGTACAACTCACTTATATACAGTCAGTCTTCAATTCAAATTAAATTCAGTTCATATTTTTATCCACCAATTCACAATAAAAACGTCATCTCATGGCATTTTATAAAACCTGCAACATTGAATAATCGTTTGCATTGTGGAATTGACCTGGCAGCAATCCGTCATTTTGCATCCATGCAGGCTGCTACATACTCCAACAAGTCAGGCTAAAGAGTCTAATATTTAACACATGTTCTATTTTATAAATCCAATAAAGACATCTACTGAGTGATCATTTGGACTGAACAATATATCATATTGTTCATGCTGAAATAACTCAGTTAAGATCTGAAAAAAGAAAACTGGTTTTAATAAAATTAAACAAAGACTTTTGTAGCCAATATGTGCAAGTTTTAAAATTATTTCAAACAACTATAACAAAGTACAAGTTATTCAGATGAGCCACCCCTTTGTTACAGTCTGAATGAAAAACCACAATGTCAAATCAGATGAAACCAAATTAATTAGGATGTTGAATAACAACTAAGAAATCACCAAAGCTCAAGCCTGCCATGAACTAGAAACTGTTGGAACACATAAAACTCATTATCAGCAATAAAAAAATTGCAAAAAAGATGGAACTTTTAAAGCTGAACTGAGATTCGGAGATACCCAGATGGACAAGCACAAGGCATTTTTATGCTCAGATAAGATAGATAAGAAGCTATTGTGCCACACCTTAGAAGAGTAAACAACCAACTGTCAAGAATTGGGTGGTGGCATCATGCTGTGGGACTGTTTTACTGCCAATGGGAAAGGTGAATGCAATAACTGGATGTGGATGAATTTGAAATTGTTCAATTTCAGCTAAAATTCTGTAAACTAACTGGATGCGTCGACAAAATAACGCGGAAAAAACTGGGTTTGAATAGCAACTATTATCCATGAATAAAGCTTGGTTTGGTTCTGGCTATGTATTCCTTTTAAGACTAAAACCAAGAGCTTTGCTATCAATTTAAAAAATCCCAAAAAAACATTCACACAGCTTCTGTTGGTTATACCAGTATCAAGTAAGTAAGATGTGACCACACTCTGCATGAAATCATAACACATAGTCTGTTTTAACCCTTTGCAATGGGCCTTTTCAAACCCTCATATTTAAAATTTCAAGATATTAAAGGGGATGTCATACACTTTTGACACATGTATAGTTTTTACCATTTAAACAGTTAGTTATGTCCACCATTAGGTCGAGTTTGTACACTGAATGTTTGTTTTTAAAGTCTGTTGCAGGTGTTGATTTTAAAATCATTCCATTCTGGAAAAAGAATAGTTCAGAAAAATAATTTAAAGTATGAAAATAATCTAAAATTCATGCCCTTGATGGAATTAAATGGTTGGATCTAAATGACTACATTTGTAATTGACTTCAGTATACAAGGAAATAAAACATTACTATTGGCGCTTGTATTAAGTATTGCTTCTTTCTGGAAATAGAAACTGAGGTTGAATATTTCACAACCTAACAAAGTAAGAAGAAGAGAGAAACTTCCGACACATTATATGAAAACAAACTGTAACAACAAAAAAATGCTGAAGATGAACACGGTGAGATTAATTAGATTCTTATTTAGCCAGATTCTACTTGTGTCTTAGGGTCAGTGGGCTGTTGGATTTGGGAAACAGCACTACTGATGAAGACCTCAGCTCAAACAGGATAAACTGGTTTTCCTAAAAGCCTCTCTGGAGTGCTGACAGTACTTCTCATGTGAAACCTGTCTGAACCGAACTGCATGTGGTGCGACAGGTCTGAGTGAATGGAGCCAGCGGATACTCCAGTGTTTGCATCACAAAAATGTCAGGATTGCCGCGCCACACGTCCCTCTGCTTTCTTTAAACAGTGAGTAATGTGCATGTGACCGCTTGAGTATATTTGCTCAAAGGATGTGCTGCAAACTGGAGGCCAAAGGGAAAAAAAGAAAAAAGAAAATGAAAAAAAAATCAGAAACCTTCCGATTGTAAGAGCCTTTTATGTTCTCATCATCTGTGACCTGAAACTAGTTTACTACCAGACAAACAGGGCATGAATGCAGATGTAGCAAACTCAGAAAGCAGTCTGGTGAAACCAATGCACAGCCTCTTCCCTCTGCATCACCCTTATGAATCAGACAGCGAGTCAAGCACGCTGTCCGCAAAACGTCCTCACTGCGTCCTCAGCTGCTTGTAAGGATTGGGCCCTCGGCTGAGTGCAGCGGCTCCGGAAGCGACGCTGCGTTAACCAGGATGAGATTGGGCCAGATCAATAACCTGTTAGGGCAGCTTTGAAAGGAAAGCAATCTAAATTTTCTGGCTTCAGACTCTGACACCCATGAATTCTAATGAGAAGTCTTCATGGAGCTCATCTCTACAGAGCACACATGATGCATTACTAACCTACCCAAATAGGAAAATAGCTACCCTTCATGTTTAACACTAAGGGAAAAATTGTCTGAGGTATTAAGTTAATTAATGCATTTTTTAAAGCCTTAACCTTGTCAACAAACACCTATATGTTGACTTGCAAAAGTATGCACACCCCTTTAGCTTTTGGACATATTTTAATGTTAGAACTTCAATTCTCCATCTATTTTTTGGAGATTTTTGTGACAGCCCAACAAAAAGTAGTGCCTAATTATGAAGTGGAAGAAAAATTATAAAAAAAGCTTTCACAATCTTTTATGAATGAAAACATAAAAAGTGTACATATTATTTATAATCAGGGACAAAATATTTAGAATCTAGTAGCAAATGCAGATGTAGATCTGTAGATATCTTAAGGTCAAAGTTTTGCTTATTCTTCTTCACAAACTTGCTCAAGTCCAGTAAGATTTTATGGACAGTATCTGTGAGCAGCAACAATTAAAGTTGTTCACAGATTATACACTGAATATAGATGTAGAGTTTCACTAAGACATGAATCTGCTATTAGCAGTCAGTTGTATTCTAGTGGAAATTGAACCTCTATCCCAATCTTTTGCAGCATTTAACAGGTTTTCTTGGAAAATTTAAAAACATGAATTGTCATGGCATTTTTTTCCCGACCATAGCTGTTTAATCATGACTTATTTTAGGGTATCAGAGAATCATGGTGGAGATTTTATTTATAGGTAAGGTATTTTCTTCCACTTCACAATGATGCACTACTTTATGCTGGTCTAACACACGCATCCCAACAAAATACATCAAACTTTGTGGTTAAATGTACAACTCCTTACTTTTGCAAGGAGTTGCACATTCTATTTTCATTTTAGGAAGCAAAATACACAATGCAGATTAGGAAAACTCCCACTGCAATTGTCCTACAGAAAAGCAGGACTAGTAATGCAACCGTGTTATGGAAAAGAGGCCAGGGGAGCAGCTGGTGGAGTAGGTAGTTACACGATAGTGCTCAACTTTAATATTTGTTTGATTGGAGATGTTGTCATGGGCACCAGCCGAATGGGCTGAAATTGATTCTTTGAGGTGGAGCGCACAACGAAAACACCCAAGAGTGCGCTGCACTAGCAGAGCGAACACTGACCCAGGCCCATCAAGTGTGGGAGGAGAGCCAAGTCTGAAGAACTGCAGCCAAATGGAAGACTGAACTCTGAGATTAGGTCTTCTCAGCTGATTTATCACAGCAAGAGTAAAGATAGATCACAACTGGACGAACAGAAGAATGCACATGTCCAATTTACACAGACAGGCCATTTGTCTCACTCCTATCAATGCCCAGTAAAACAAACTCTTGGGGTCCTTCCCAGAACAAAGTCTAAACAACACTACAGCAGCTACCACTCTCATTGTCAGAGGCAGGTATAGCAGTAAAATTTAAATAAAGATGCCCGGGCAGCAATTGTGGAAAAAAGAGCTGTTGTTCTCTCTGTGTTGCCTGAAACAGAACTGAAACAGAGGGATAGCAATTCCAATTTACCTGGAGTTTCTATGATCCTTCATGCTTGCAGCTATGATTAGAAACACTGCTTCTTCTCCAGGTTTGAAATAGAAACCGCTGGTTTGACGAACTGCCACCATAATCATTTAAGACACTTACAGGGAAGAATCAATACTGTTATAGAGATTAATGGTAACATAATCGCTTTCAGTCCTGAGATTATTATTGCTTTCACATCCTTCCCTCCCTGTGCCTTCCTGCATTTTACCTCTTTCTCCTTGTGCTCAGTCTTGCAATGAGACTCCTACCTTATTTGACCCCATTTTCTTTCCTTTGAACCTGTTTAGCAGTTTCTCCTCCCTCGCCTGGTTAAACGTAGCCTGGCCATTGTCTTCCAACACAATTCCATTCAATTCTCATTTCCCTTCATTTCTTCATCTTGTATTTCCCCCATTAGCCTCAATTTCTTCTGTGGAATTTCAACCAAGTCAATCAGTGAACAGCAGGAGTCTGTGATGCTATTTGAAAGCTTAAAATTGGTTTCAAATATTAAGCAGTTAAAGTCTTGTTTTCAGGAAATGTAAATAAAAATGTTAAGTTAACAGGAACATGTTATATATAAAACAGCTGTGATCGGTCAATGGGACAATCAATCTTTTTTCTTTCCAGTCAGTGAATTCACGTTAGCCAAGTTCTGTGATCTGCTGAACGTCTTGTTCTCACACCGGCTGAATGAACTAGAAATACTGAGACATGTCATATAAGTTATATTTCTTTTAAATCACATCCTACATCTCCATGCTGCTTTCACTGATTAGAAAAAGGTCATATTTTTGAGTTTCCCACTGGCTGATTACTGTCCACAGAGGAACCTGAAAATGATCAAATTCTGATCACCAATTTCATTCAATCCCTGTTTTACAGACAGTCCACTCTCACAGTGCAACATCCCACCTGCTTCTAACATAAATAATAATGATCATTACCACAGATTCATAATCTGGCTCCTTAAACATTCTAACACTTGCAATAATACACCAAACCCATTAGACAGTCCTACATTTAATTTACATGGATCATGCAGAACAAAAAACTTTTCACACTGAAGTTTTGTGTTTTGAGGTACGAACATAGATAAATGTATTAGATATTTTTAATTTTGTATATTTCCACTTGGACAGACAGGTCCTCTTGAGATATTTTGGATAAGAGTTTTCAGCTGAGAAGTAAAATAAAAATATTTTGAATCTCGATATTTATTGTCTCTTGGACAAACTAAAATTGGCACAAATTACAAATACAAATGTGGGCAGATCATATAATAACGTATATAATCTACTATTTAATGAATTTTTATCTGTCATGTTAATGGATTGGCATAATCTTTCATCCGATTAGAACCTATCCATACAATCATCTGCAAGCAATTTATTTCAAAAAGTAAATCTTCCATAGAACTGTACCGCATTTCTGCTTTGTCAACATCCTTAAAAACCACACTACACTCAGGACACAGCAGTAGATTTAAAAATGACTCGGTGTGCTCCAAACCAAGCTTTATTTTCATGATGGGTGTGAGAGCAGGTTGACCTGGCAACATTGAAAATCATCTTTAACAATGTGTATCGTCCAGTGAAAATGTACAAAAACGCCCCAGCAAAAACAAACACAAAAAGAGAATCTCATTAGTGGGATGCCTCAGTGGAGGTTCTAACTGCTGAGTATGGGCAGCAGCAAGGCTGTGATGCCTGCAATGTTGTTGCACCGTTAGAAAGCTGACCTCATCTTATATCACAAGGATAAACAGCTGCATAGACGACTATCTTAGAGAGAGGCCAATTAGGAGAAAAGCTGGGGAAAGAAGGATTCTTTGGAAAAAAGAGTGTGCGTGCGTGTATGTGTGTGTGTGTGTGTGTGTGTGTGTGTGTGCACATCTTCATCTCTAAACTGCACCGTCCATTTCCACTGGCAGTAACCCGGAGACACTCTTGCTGCTGACATCGCAGCATGACCACTCAGCGAGTACAAAGAGGCAGTCTTTGTGAATCAGCACTCACACTCGTCTTCCCCATCTTCCAACAACCTGCCTGCCAAGTCCCGATGCCTGCCAGCGAGAGCCATGGTTTATATGAAGATGCCATCTCTGCTGCCAGCTGATTCCGAACCGCAATGCGGCTTTGAAGGACGCCAATTAATAAGGTAGACTAATGTCGGACAGTACAGTAGTGTTTGATGCACATCTAGAGAAAAACTCTGCCATCCGCGAGACACTAAAAATATTGTGGAAATCAATGAAAGAGAATCGGCTATTATATACGGCCAGTGCAGGACGACAAAAGGAAGGTAAATGCAGAGGACAAAAGGTTTCCGAGGCAATATAAGAGCTGTCATTATGACAGTAAATGGTCAACACCTAGAAATCCAGCA
Source organism: Alfaro cultratus (assembly GCA_903066825.1). Taxonomy (NCBI): domain Eukaryota; kingdom Metazoa; phylum Chordata; class Actinopteri; order Cyprinodontiformes; family Poeciliidae; genus Alfaro; species Alfaro cultratus. The sequence continues at coordinate 36,941 of CAEFZX010000670.1, read as the reverse complement.
ATAAACAACGGATTGGATTACGCCAATTTTCCATAAATCAAGTCTGATCAGCAACTGGAAGATATTGAATACTGAAAAATCTGATTTCCTTTTCCACCCCACATTTATTTAAAGGTAATTGACAACAAAGAAGGCATCAGATTTTTTTTTTTTTTTCAGTCTGAAAAACCAAAAGAAGCATGTTTAAATCCTGTGCTAAATTCTAGATTTTAAATTTTTTCAGATCATCTCACATTTCCATGCTTGGTAAGGACCAGAGACAGCAGACCAATTAGAGATTGAAAGACTAGGTATTGACAGAAACTGCTTCTGTCTCCAGGAAGGCCAAGCCCCATTTTACATTGAAGGCAGATTGGAAAGGCACAGATGATTAAAAAAAGAGGTATAGAAGGAGTGTAACAAGTTGAAGGAATAAACCAGAAGACATGAATGGAAATCTGCAACATGCATAAGTGCACACACAAAAACACAGGATGCAACAGAGCAAATTGGAAAGGTGCGAGTCCCACTTAATTGTGCTGGCATATAATAGCCGATTCTCATTTTATTCCCTAGCAAATATACGAAAATCTGCATGGGAATAGCAAAAAAAATACAACTTTCTGAGAAAAACTAAATTCAAATTGTGACGTGATCCTGGAGGTGATACCAGAAAAAGAGCCATTACCAAAGGGAAAAGAATCCACGAAGCAGAGACCCACTGACAGCTCCTCTGTACTGGTTTAGAGCAGCTTAGTCATTGCAGCCCTGGATGCACCATGGGGCACCACATTAACAGAAACTGTGAGATTACAGCTCTGCTGCTCTGCAGATAGCAAGTATAAAGTGTTAACATCAACATAACACCACCAGGATGGAAATAAAAAAAAGGAAAAGAGATGCTGAGCGAAACCAATTTAAAGAGAAAAACTTTGCAAATGACAGGATGATGTTTAGGCTGTAATACACATGTAGGGTAGAGTGCATCAAAAAGAAAAACTTCCATTCTGTGATGACAGAAGCTATCAGAAAAATATGATCTTTTTTGCAGCATAATCATTAATGATTTATTTGATGCAACCTATTCTCCCAGTTCCAGCATTGCTAAATACAAAGTATAGGGGTTAGCATGTTTTTTATTTTACCACCGTTTAGTTTTAGGTGTACATCCGCTGTCTGAAGACTTCTGATTTAAAACGTGTTAGAATTTGAGTACTATACATGGTTTTGTACCATATCTATCAATCAATAAAAATACATTAGAAAAGATTAAGCAATTTTTGTTCTAAAACATATTGTTTTGGTAGAAATAAAGATAACGGTAAGCTAAAGGTTTGCTCAGAACATTGTATCGGACAGCTTTATGTGTAAGCCACCAATGAAAGTGGGTGATGCAAAAATACATTCCTTTTTCTGCTTTATTTAGTTGGTGGGAAAAAGTCAGATGGCAAAAAAATATTAAGAAAAACAAACAAAATGTTTGAGATTCCAACAAAGGGGAAAGCAGTTGAGAGGTGCTGGCAGACGTCTTGTTTGTTACTGATATTATCAAACTGTGCCAAGAGATACAGAGCTCAGAAAAAATCTGGAATTATTCCATCTGTGTGTCATTGTCGATGATTCAAAAGGAAATATCATCGAACAGAGTATGTGATGGATGCTGCTGCAGAACTTACTGATGAATGTTGCACCGTATGATTTTAACGCTTAACTGAATGCCGATGTTTCAGTCTGCAGAATGAGGAAAAACAGACCCTCCAGCTGCACAACCACAAAGGTCTCAACATGCGAACCCCTTTCAATGTTTTGATTGCCTGTGCCTCAGTGTTGTTAATCAAATTTGCATGTGATTTCAAAAAAAGCCGGTATGAAATTGTCTGCAAATGTAGATTTGAAGTTAACACATAAACTTAAAAAAAATACATCTCTAGCATTCACTGTTAATTGGTCCATCTTGGTGAAATATGTAATTAATGCTAATATATTTCTGGTCTTTCACAACCAGAAATAATTACAAACAGTCAAATCTGTTTTTTCCTGTAAATGAGGGAAGTACATACAAGCTTTCTATCGGCCAAAAGACTGGCAGTGTGTAGCAACAAGTGGGGAAAGGGCATTACTGAATCTCAGTAGAGGGAGTTTAAAAAATAGGAACAGTACATGAACAACAATTTGTGCAGTATAGAAGTCCCTTTAAAAAAAACCTGAGTGTATCTTGATACTGTCAGTGGACTTAGGCCTGTTTTCATCATTTCTAAACTTTTCAATCTTAAGATCATAATAGTAGAATAAATAAATAAATAAATAAATAAATAAATAAATAAATAAATAAATAAATAAATAAGAACCTTTTTTTTTAAGGTTCTGTGGCACTAGTGGTCTTGATTCATCAGTAGCTAGAAAGGAAAAATGGCAGAGAGAGAAGGCGAGAATATGCAGTACAGGGCCCAGAATCAGGAATCAAACTAGGGACAACTGTGTGTACAGCATGTACTGCTAAACCATAAGGAGTCCTGACATTTTCTTTTCTAAAGGAACTTGACAAACAATTCTACCAAAGGAGTAGTTTTAAAAATGGAACAAATCTCAGGAGCGTCACTGCCTAATGCCACACTTAGAGGCACAATTATAATACAAGGTGACAGGATGAAGTCACTGAGGAAAACTATTATGCTACAGCATCTTGTACTCTTACTAAAAACGCCTACTGGGAGTCATTCTTGCCAGATGCCAAAACAAGCCAAACAGCTGAATTCTTTCCTATTCCTGAGGGTGAGACCAGCCATCCTTCAACAGAAACTCCCAATCTCATTCTGTTAGTCACTACCCACAGTTTAGAGTCAGTTAATTATTTAGTTTGTTATTTGATAAACACTTTCCCCAGCTGAAGGTTTGCAGAGGAGGAAACTTGCTGTTCTGGTAAGCCCTTACTTTGCAGAAATGAGTGCTGAGATTGATACATAGAGTTTATTACATCCTTTTTGACTCACAAAATAGGAAAAAAAATAATACTTTTTATGAATTTCTATAGACCTAATGTGAAAAAACATGGGTCCTCCTGGAGTTTGGAGTTAAATAATTCATTCATTAAGCTCCACAGGGTAAAAACAAGCAGATTTGCATCCTGTGCTAGCATCAATCATCAGACTGCTCAGGTCCCTGAGCTTCTGAGAATACCTGCCATCATTCTGCCTCTATACTCTCAATCGTCCCCTCAAGGTTACTGCCTATTTCCTTGCCTTCCTAACAGGATAAGAGCTGCATGCTGAGTGCATCTGCTGGTCCGACGCCAGGCGGGACACACTTCAGGCTTCAGCCCCAACTGCGCAGGAGAAACAGTTAAAAGGTCTCAGCTGCGATGAGGAGGTAAAAAAAACAGCGACTGGTTTTGAATCTGCAGGTGTAATTATTATGGCAGGTGGGTAAAAGGTGTACTGGCTGGACAAAAAAACACGCTTTGTGTTGAACTGACAAAAATAAAGAGTGGAATCGCAGAACAGTAAATATAAAAAATAACATTCTAAAATTAGTGAGAATAAAAGGTAACAGATGTTATCTGTTACACAACAGAGAAAATAAATTTACCAAAGTGATAGTCTAGCCAAAGAGAGATGAAAAGATAAACAGCGAAGCAATGGAAATAGCGAGACCAACTGAAAAGTCAACAGGGTTTTATGTAGGTACATCTGTCTTATAAAACCATATCAAAACTTTTTCTATTGTTTTCATGTGACAATTATAAACTTCAATGTATTTTATTAAGATTTTGAGGAGAATTATTAGGAAAAATACATATGTTCTTGGCAATAAGGGCATCAATCAAAGAATCAGCAAAGAAGTTTATTGGCGACAGTGGAACAGCTGCAGAGATTGACAGAATATGGAAAATTACAGGAAAATGTGTTAGATTGGACTAGTCAAAGTCTGGGGATAAATCCAATTGAGAAACTGTGGTTGTTGGTACAGACAAAGCTAATATTGGCATGCCCAAATAGAATTGCAGCTCTAGTTTGCTGTATTCACCCAAAGGGGCTGATTACAAATCAATGCCACACTTCACAAAATTCATTTGTAAAAAATGTTGAAAACTTAGGATCCTTCTTCTTCAAAACTACCTTCTATTTGGTCTATGACCCAAAATTCCAGAAACATCCTTGTAACTTTTACGCCATTGTGACTAGTATACAAATGAGTCACATTAATCCCATTTCAACAAAGGCCTAACTTCCCCACTTGAGCTTACATTTATCCCAACTTCCAACTTCCCCGCTTTGCGCTCTCACTCCAGTCACCAGCCACCTCCTTCTGGCATGCGGCGGACATCAATGATGGATGATGCATGCATTAATCATGAACGAGAAGACGGAGAGATCTAAACACACAGTCCCGAGTGGGAAAAGGGGGACCAATGGTAAACAAGCTGGGGACCTCTGAGCACCACTTAGCTTAACATTATGTAATGTCGGATTGAAAGAAAATGTTAAAGGCTCTGCAAGCAGGCAGCGCTTTACCTGACATGAGCAAACACATCAATGACCCTCAGCCGAGTGAGTTTAAGAGCAAGTAAGTTAGGAATCAAATCTCAGTGCATTTGAACTAAAATTATAAATCTTCTATCAAAGCTAAATTTCCAGCTAAAATTGTGCCAGACAACATTCCAAGAGGAAATACCTGGAAGTGAAAGTGTCAAACTCTGCTGCCAAGCTGGCAACATCCTGAGGGATTTAAGTACATGGGTCTGATTGATTCAATTACACTTGGACACCTCAACACTGTCTGTGCTGGCAAGGCGACTGTTAGCAAATCTTCTGGACGAGGTTCCAAAGTGCCGCACTCAGCAGTGCCTCTATTAAATCCATCCAAACACACACACACCTGCCTCCTGCCCCACATGACTGCTGGAGTTTGACCGTCGATATGCTATGGCACATTTAGTGCCATGCTATTCATTAGGCTTGTCTGTGGGGCCGTACAGGAAGAATTACAAGCCAGTAAGTAAGAAGCGGTAATAAAAAGGGGCAGATCAATAAACTTTCAAGCTGGATTTTTAAGTAAATGCGAGTCACAGACAGGAAGGGCACTTTTACATCAAGACAAATTTCACAGGGTGAGCATGCTTAGAGTCAGCTTGTTCCATTTTTATGAAGAACAAAATACTGCCTTGCAAAAATGTCAATAGCCCTTTAGTCAGGTTACCACAAATCTCAACATACTTTATCATGATTTGGGAGACCAGCATTAATAACTGTGATGCAGAACAAAAAAATAATAATTCTTTTAAAATAAATACCTAAAAAGTATGCCTTCTCTAGTCTGATTCACCTAAATTAGACACACAGCAGCCAACTGCCTTCAGAAACATCTAGTTTATAGTCTACATGTGTGTAATTCAATTCGAGTTGAAATATTGCTGTTCTGTGGAAGAGCCAAGAGGTCTGTTGGAGAACATCAGAGAAAAAAAACTGCATCATAAAGGCTAAAAAGCAAAAGACGACATGTCTGAGATAGACTTTTAAAGCAGATCGAGGTTATAAAACAATATTCTAAGGTTTGAACATTCTACAGAGCTCTGTTGAATCCTCCATCTCAAAATACTTAAGAGTATGGTACAACTGTAAACCTAGTAAGAAGACTGACACCATCCATCCAGCCAGATGGGAAAGGAGACATTTATTCAAAGAAGCAGTCAAGAAGCAAATAGTAACTTTGGAGGAGCTGCACAAACCAGGTGGGAGTTGTAAAGAGGACAACCTCTGCAAATTTGGCCTAAATGGAAGAGCATCAAGAAGATAAATGTAGGAAGTCCCATTCTTTTGTTAAGCCTTGTCACAAACACAGCAAACAAGTGGAAAAAGATGCTCAGGTAAGCTAAAACTGAACTTTTTGGCCTAATTGATTGATATTTCAGAAACCGACAGAGCTTGATGATAAGAAAGAATAACAGAAACATTTTCCTTTCAGCATAATGACCCTACATACAACCAGAACTACAAAAGAATGGTTTGGATCAAAGCACATCCATGATGAAGTGGCTTAGTCAAAGTCCAGACAAATGAGAAAATGTGGAAAGAATGAACAATTTGTGTTTATAGATGTTTTCCATACAGTAAGAATGATGAGTTATTTGTATAGAAGGCTGGAGGGGTGGGGGGAGTATTTTCTCCCAAAACACCTGCAGCTGCAACTGAACCAGGTGGTTCTGCTAAACGTGACTCAGAGGAGCTGAATACAGATACTTGAGCTTTACGAGGAAAAAAAACTCAAGCCATGTTTTATTTTGATTTTCCTTCTACTTCACAGTAGTCCACTTTATGTTGCCCCGTCATAAAATTCCAATAAAATACATGTGGGGAGAGGGAAAAGTTTAAGGATTAAGAATGTGTTTGGCAAGGCATTGTATTTGGTACAAAGTGAAAACAGTTCTGACTACATTGATCGGCCCCCATTTATACCCGCAATATGAGTCAGGACGCACACGCAAGCAAATTCACCAGCAGCAGCAGCAACAGGCGAACAGACAGAGAGAGCGCATCTTATTCATCTAGCATCAGTCCCATTTTCAGTTTGCACACCCTCTTCACACAGCTGGTGGAGAAATGACGAGAGGACACCCACCTGGTCTCACGGTCTTCAGGCGAATGGGCTCCCGAAAGTGTCTGATGACAGCCAGCGTGTCTCTGTTGGTGAGTCCGCTCACCGGAGTGCCGTTGACCTCCAGCAGCACGTCCCCGCTGCCGGGCAGCCGCCCGCTGTGGCACACCACCGCCTCCGGGATCACGCGTCCGATGTGGGGGAACTCTCCGAGCTCGGCGCCGCCTCGCACCTCTAGGACAGCGGTCAGCTCCACGGAGCCCCCCCAGGACACGGAGCACTCCTGCACTTTGACCAACCAGTGCTTTTTCTTCTTCAGTGTCTTGGACATCGCCGCTTGATGGGGGGTCGCTTAGGAGTTGGAAGTCCCGGAGAACGAGCGTCCTCTTCAGAAGCAAAATCCTATTTGGACCCTCAGAGCGCTCTGACGCACGGCTCGATCATTCCGGACCAGAGAAGTTGAGCCTTGTGTTTTGTGTAGTATTCCATTCCAGAGGGGAAAATAAACAAAAATCCTTCTCTGTGTAACCCCTCAGAGCTCCGTGTGTGCGCGATCCTTCCCTCTGAATTACAGGAGCATCGTCTGGAGCGTGACACCAGCTGCGTCAGTGCCGCAGTGGAGCGGAGAGCGCTGCTTCTGATGCTGGGGCGGCTCGATCCCCCCCCTCCACCCCAGTTTACAGCACCTGGAAAACAAAAACCAGCGCACTCCCACTGCTGATGAGCCCACCGTGAGCCCAGATTGTGCGTAAATCCTGAGCCCCAAAAATATGCTAAAATCCAGTTCTGGTTCCGAGAGATTAGTGAATCCTGCCAGAAGGAGTTTGGAGAGGAATTTCAGGAAAACTTCCAAAACTAGTTTCTCGTAAAGGTTGGTCTCTTCAACTCAGAGAGATAACTTTACCCAGAGCACCTGTTCTTCCTTCTTTCCTCCCTCCTCCTCTTCCTCCACGGTGACATCAACGAGGAAACCCCTGGAAACGGGCAAACACACCTGGCCCTCCTCTTCTGACCCGATCGGCCAGCAGAACCCGCTCGTATTCACCCAGGCTCCCCTCTTCCCGCTCTGCGCTCTCTCGCTGCTTTTCCGCGCTCACCGTGGGAGGCTTTTTGATGCTGCAAAACTACACCGCAGTATGCCACAGACGTGATCCGATTACGCTGCGCTCCATAACTTTTTTTTTTTTAATTTATATATCCTTTTCCGCGTTTCTCTCCTGACGGCAGGGAGGTCTGTCCAATTGCAGCCTGCGGGGCGGACTCAGCAAGTTTTGGATCGGGCCAATGGCGGGTGACCAGAGGCGGGCGTCAAGGTTGCGTTTCGTTTCCATGGAGTATTGTCCATACGGAGATTCCCGCACTCTGGACCCGTGTTTACACGTGCAACATTAAAGTTTAGAGTCTCGTATTTAATTGGTTGAATGTTGTGATGCCTTCCTGAAACAATACGCTGCCGCGTTTTGACCGGTTTAAAACTTTATAACTTAATTTGACTTTCAGAGCAGTTTGGAAAACTAAAACAACACATTGATGCCTTATGCTGTCTTTTTTGTACATTGCTGCCATCTCGTGGCAGTAACGTAAAGCGGTAACTAGTTCTGGTCAGATATGGAAAGTGGACGGGATTAGAGCTGCGTCTATATAGACTCTGACGTCTCACTGGTTGCTTCAAACAGTAAGTAAAGACAGATTCGTCCACGTTTATTATGAGCCTGACCTCAATATCTTCACTGGAAAGTGCAGAAATTCTTCTAAGCATGGTGGTGGCAGCATCATGACATGTTGTGGGCAACTTCGTTATGGTCAGGAAAACCGGTCAGAGGGGGCAGGAAGATACAGGGAGGTCAAATTTAAAATAATCTTGAAGAAAACTGTTATGGGCAGAATTAAGCCTGGGCCACACCACATTTTTCTAACTTTTATTTGGAAACAATTTAAAACCAGGTGCCTTTTTTGTATAATAACCTAGTTTGTGTCTTCATATATGGGGATAAAACACAAAAAAGTTTGTATGACCTCTCCACCTGCTGCATGTAAACCTGCACTGCCCTCCTGAACATGTGAGACAGAGATTTTTTATTTTTTATTTTTACCAATAACTCGTCTAACCTGGTGATTATTTTATATCTTTTTGTTTTGCTCCTGTTTTGTTTTTCAGAAAGAAAAGTAGACAAAGGTCTGCAAGCTACTACCAAACCAGTCCATTGGGCATCATGGCAAAAGAAGAAGAAAAAAAAACCTCACTGAACGTTTGATTCCAGACAGAGTTTTTTCATATTTTCAAAGTGATAACATGACTTTTTATTGTACTTAAAGCCTTTGGCAACATTTTGGCTCATTCTGAGTCCGTTTTTTAAATGAATCACAGACATAAGAGCGAGCCATGTGAGTTTTCTAATCCCAGTCTAATTCTCTAACTGGCAGCAGCAGGTGTGAGCATGGCTTTTTATGTCATGTCTGCTTCTTTCTCAATGTTTAACAGCCTATCAGCTCACTTTCTTCAGCCAGCACCCTTACAGATACAGGAAGTTCAGCCTGTCTTTATGACCTGTTGATGACTTGTTTTCAGTTCTCTATTTAGGGCACCTTTATATCCTTTATACTGACTTTGTTTTTATTATGTCTGAGATTGTTTTTGTTGTGTCTGGGAGCTTGTATGATGTGAGGGGTTAGCGGCAGGTGCAGGTCAAATACAAGTTCAATTCACATAAATCCAGTTTATTTTATGTGTGCATGTGTGGGCGTGCATGTGTGGGCGTGCATGTGTGGGCGTGCATGTGTGGGCGTGCATGTGTGGGCGTGCATGTGTGGGCGTGCATGTGTGGGCGTGAGAGACAGTGCATGTGTGACCTTTGAACTTTTTTCTGCTGTTTAAATGGTTTTATAATTCACGGGTCAGAAGTGACCCGTAAGACAATCCTTGTACTCTAGTGGTGTGCAGCCCAAATGGAAACTTAAACAAAAACAAAGTATCATTTTTTTCTAATGATGGGGTCAATTTAGGAAAAGTCATAAAATTTCAAGTTGGAAAAAGATTGTTTAAGGTATTTTTTCTATAGCTTATCATGCCAGTGGGTCACTTTTGACCCGCAAGACAACACAAGGGTTGTTGCACGGGTTGCTTCTAGGGCAAGGATGTCACAAACTATGTGTGGATTTCTGAAGAAAAAACTTTTAATGTGGAAAGGCAAAATCTTATGAAGCTTTTCGTGAGTCAGGTTTTTAAGTTCACAGCACAGCAAATGACTGGAAATTCATTTCTCGTTTTCTCCTTTTGAAGAGAAAGCTGCATCGTAAAGAACTCCAATGGTTGATATGTTAATCTGTAATTGGTTTTGCCCTCAGGAATGCCTAACAACATAGCACAGACCAGTATGCTTCGACGATTCTGCCAGGAAAACTAAGCAAATAAATGAGAACTAGTTTGAAACTGAATTAATTGGCCCAGACCTCTGAGTTTGAGTGTCTGGAGTGATTCTGGCATTTTCAAGATGCAGAATGGATGCAGAATGGATTCAGTATTGATGGAGAAGGCAGCGGAGGTGGGTGTCAAATGGCAGATTGCAGACGGGATTTTGATGCAGTTCAGTATTGACAGGAGCGACGTGGAAGGGCAGAAGGATGGTTGAGAAAGCAAATCCCACAAACTTAAAATTTCCTTTTTCTTTCATCCTTAGCTCAGCTCACTGTTTACCTAAAGGCAGTAAAAATTTTAAAAGCTTCTTACTGTGAAAATGCAAAACCTTAAATATATTTGACTTCAAAGAATGTATTTTTGCAGCTTTCTCAGGAGTTAATTTTCGGCTGTTTTGGAAAAATAATGTTGAAAATTTGACTTTTTTTCATACATAGGTTTGTTTTTGATATATTTTATTAACAAATGTTAATTTGGTGTGTCATTATCTATCAAAACAGTTTGGTTTTAAATGAACAAATATGTACAATCAACAAAGGTACAAGAGAACCAGCGCTTCTCTGTCAAAAGATTTAAAAAGACATTGAATTAAATTTACTTAACAGGATTATCACAGTAAGACATAACCCAGCAGGGACTTTTTGAATTCATCTAAAGGCAATTAAAAATGTCTAACTTAATAGTCAAGCTCAAGTTGTTATCCACTGAAATGATATTGACTACACATGATGACACAAAGTCATTTCATCCTCATTTTTTATTTTCAGAATATACAGCTTCAAATGCACATATCCCATTTCACAAAAAGATCTCAATATTTTTCTTTCTTTCTCGAAATATACAGTTTTTCCTTCCACTATGTTCTACATTAGAGTGCCTTTACTTTCTGAAAACCAAAAACACCCACACTGGAAAACCGAATGTACTGCAGTAAGTCTGTATGTTATTCTTGGAGACTTTCTTCAAAGCGCTGATTATCAGTAAGTTGAAATTAATATTTTAAATCAATGATCAAAAAGCCAGGATTCTCCACATTAGAGCCATTCCTTTGTAAGTTACTCTAAATCTGAAACTGAACAATTACAATTTATGGCTTAAAGATGAGCTTAATAATTTGAATTAGGAAGCTAAAAGAAAAATAGATCTTTCAGGGCTCAGAACAGACACATTTCACCCAGTTACACTTTGCTGAAATTTTAGGCTTTAGGACAAAGCAGTACCTAACACTATATTCTCTCAATTTCCCTCTCACAAGGCAAAGGCAAAAAACACACTTTGAAACTAAAGAAGTAGTGACAAAAACAGGATCCCTGCTACAAAGAAATGCTCTAAAAAGACGAAAAAATAATTCTGTTCACCTCTTAAAGCAGACTGGCAATAGTTCTCACCTGTTTCTGCAAAGGTGACATATCGTGCCATGCCCACTAGATGGCAGCAGAAACAGTGTTTAAAGTACCTACTGATGTAATTCAAAGAGGTAAATCCACACCAAGTGGAATTAATTTACAATTGAAAATTGACCAAAAGCTCTCAAAGTGAAATCAGTGATTTGTCAGAGAAAGACATATGAATGATGCAGTGTTGTTATGATGCCTCCTAAAACAGAGGCAGATACGGAAGAATTAGCAGGAAGCTAACACAGCATTTCATAGACATAAGAAAAAGTAGAAAGTTTGTAGGTAAAGAAATGCTTGCAATATGTAAATGCGGGAGTTATGACAACAAGTGGACATATTCAAATAGCAAATAAAATACTATGAATAACAGAACCATTGTGTTAAATCAGTTCTTTTGAACTACCGTACATTTATGATCCCTTTATAATGGAACAAGAAGTCAGACTTGCAAAAAAATTCCCAGTCACATATGTATAAATAAATGCAGCAGAGATCTGCTGTTGCAGGTTCTCACCTGCAGAGAAACCTTTTGAGCTATCTGTGATGTAAAAACACATAAAACTAGTTAACATAAAGGAAAGAAAATGTATTTTTTTTTGTCCTATAGAAAGTTTTCTTTTTCTATCATCCTTAGAAAAATGTGATGTTCTCCTGCTGCTACATGTTCTCAACACTGATGATAAATAATACTGATGAAAGAAGATAAAACATGGAGGCAAACTTGATGAATATTCTGTTTTCAGAGCCTGCCACATATTGGTTGATTGGTGTTAATACAACAGAAAAGGCAGAATACATGTTAATTTTCACCAGTGACACTGAAAACAACCCATACTTGTTTCTTTTCTCTAAGTCCTCTCAGTCAGGCGTCACATCAAAATAAAAGGTGAAATAGAGATGAATTAACGAGTGTTTTTTCCATCTTGGATAGTCCGATGGCAACAGGGAGCAGCAGCAACAGCAGTCTGTAAACCCGTGTTTTACTTTACAGTTTGCAGCTCCAAAGTGATGTGGGGAACAAAATATAGGAGCTGGACCAGAGCAGGTAGTACACACATGCAGGGGGGAAGGGAGAACAGAACACCATGGCAACTCCTGAAACAGAGACGATAAAGGAAAATGAGAAACTGAATGTCAGAAATTCTATCTATTCATTTAACTTTCTGTCTGTCTGTCTGTCTGAAAGAGATTAAATAACAAAATAGCCCTTTAATAATTTAACATTAGTAATTTAGATAGATAACTAGGTAGCTAGTTAGATAGATAGACAGACAGATAGACAGACAGATTCACCATAATTAGCCAGTTAAAGAGCACACTAATAACTTGCTATATTGTTTATTTGAATGTTTGTTGCACTCTCTAAGTTTTGTTGCCCTTGGCAGTGAGCCACATTGTCAAGTCCAAAATATGCCCTGGACTAATGTGGTCAAATTTCCACAAGTCTGCAAGCATTTTTTATTTTTATTTTTTGACTCTTTTGAAGCTATTATGATTTTTTAAATGACTTTACCTCCAGCATACACTACTTTCTTCCAATTCTGGGACTCCAGGATTTTGTCATGGGGATAGAAGTTCTGGCTGATCATAAATAGGATCATGGCCACTGTGATGACTCGCAGCACGCTCAGGTTTCCTCCTGACAGCAAGGAGGCACTAGCTAGGATGCCTGATGAGTAGATGCAGGGGAGTCCGCGATACACAAATGGAATACCTGATACAAAACCAAAGTGTGTTTTGATTAAGACTTCTGAACTTGATCAGACTTTAGTGTAAACATTTGATTATCGTAGCTCACCGCTTGAGAAGAAACAGAGACGGACAAACACAGACAGCACATAGCATATGCACAGGACGTTGTCCAGCAAGTCGGAAGTCCTCAGCAGCAGAGACGTGGCGATCCCAAAGGTGGTGAAGTCAGCAAAATCATCCAGCTTTGCACCTAGACATGAAAAACGAAACACCGGAACTGCTGACATCTGGACTTCACTTACAGTTTTTCTCAATTGCTTTGTTGATTTAGATTTGAGTTATGGATTTCATATTTAGATTTAAATTTAGATTATATATTTATGATTAAGATTTTTTTTTTAACATTTATTTATTTATTTATTTTTAGATTTAACATTTAGATTTAAAATTAATATTGCGATGTAACATTTAAATATAAATTTAACATTCAGATTTAGATTGACTATTTAAATTTAGATTTAATAGGTTTAGATTTACCATTTAGAGTTTTCCAAATTTTATAAAATGGTAATAAATAACAGATTTTAGACATTTCCATTTTAAATGTAATAAAAGTGATAAAAGTTAGTTAAATATCAATAAACTCTGCTAAATTTTTGGGTTAAAATTTTGACACGAAGCAGGAAACTACCTTTTGGACATGAATCAATTGATTCAATACAATTATTTGCTGTTTCACAACATTATTTGCTTATGTCATGTCAGTCAAAATGAAATGCACTTTCAGACAAGTATATTTCATTCCCTATAAAACTAAAATTCCTCTTTTTATCATGTAATTTCTCACATAAAATTTGTATAAAATACACTGACGTTTGTGGTTGTAATGTGAGTTGCAACAGTGTTTCAACGGGTATAAATATTTTTGCAAGGCACTTCAGCTACTTTTTCAGCTCTTCAGGGTGGAGACGGACAGCATTCCTGCAATGTGATAGTAATGTGTTGCATGCAAAAATCTCAAACTGGAAACATCAGTGTCAGCCCAACAAACAGCTGTTCAATAAACAACATTCTCCGCTCGCTTGTCTCTTTATCCCTCAGGAGCTCATAGCATGTTTTCAGCGGATGACGATGAGGTGATTCAGCCTGCAGCCCTCGAATGAACGGGTTGGAATCCCGCAGCCAGGGGTCAACAATTTTAGCAATTTCAGAAATGCAGAGAAGCCAAAGCAACAGGATAAAACAGACAATTGGAACTGGATGCCATAGACTTAGGCTGCTTAATCGGAAAGTGATTGTTCACTTGACAAAAACAACAATGTACAACCTGCAAAGTCATGCAGAAACGGCTTGTTGAGACACGAAGCGGCTAACAATGATGCACCTGGGAGCTATTTTAAGCTTTGGGGATAATATTGACAGAGTTCAGGTGAAGGTGTCATTTATATCGCAACTTAGCATCTACAAAGTTTATTCAAAATATTCAAATTTTTGAATTATAAATGTGGATTTACATCTATTTCAAACACTTAAAGCTTATTTATCCAAAAGAGTAGAGCGGTTATAAAAAGAGTTCAAATGACATTATATAAAATATACATGATTCTAATCTTGGAAGCTCTGTAAGACTACCCAGAGGTTTTCACAAGCAGAGTTTCCTTTCACTAAATCCCTTTGTGAGGCCAAATTAGAAAAGTGCAGAGAAAAGACTGCAGCAGACACTGCCAACAGCCCTACTGAAGTTAATCTTTGGTAAATTGACCAAAAGCTTCCACTTACCCAGTGCCGAGCAGGCATTGAGTCGCCTGGCAACCGCTCCATCTGCCAAATCTAGCAGGTACCCAATCAGAACCAGCCAACAAGCCGCATGATGGTGCCTGAACAAAACAAGTGAGAGCAAAGTTCTTCTATTTGCTGACAAAAAGCCTTTTTTCTAAAGGTAAAATGTATGCCAAGTCTCAAAAGCTAATTCTGTTTATGCCGGCAAAATGTTGTTGATGAAGGTCTTAAGTTATTTCTCATTTTGCTACAGAGCAAATGTGGAAAAAGGTGCAGAGATTTTATTTTTTATTTTTCATGGAAAAGGCCATGTCAGATGGAAAACTAACACTGAAAATCACCCTGACCAACATGATGCTATCACCAATGTAAAAACAATGACCTCATGCTGTGGCAGTAATTTTCATTTCCAGCTAGGATGCAGTGCTTTTTTTTGTTTGTTTGTTTGTTTTTTTGGCCATATCAAAATTGGTTTATTTTCCAAAACTGCAATGGAAACACTTTTTTGTATCACATGCGTCACTTGATCAACAACCAGATATTGCCATTGGCACAAACCATGAAGAAGACGACAACAGGAAGTATTTGGAGGATCATGGCGTGACTGGTTTCTTAATGATTTAGTGCATGAACAAATTTATTCAGATATGATTTGAATTTAAATTCTTATTTAATGGAAACACTGCAATTGCGAAATTGTAATTTATGGCATCAGCACAATATTGACAAAGATTTTCACACATTTGTAATGGAAACAGCTAGTGAGACAAAAGGTTAAAATTGTATGATTAATTTTTCAAAATGCTCTATTTAAATTCTATGTTCAGTTTTTTTACTGTTTTTTTGCTTTTGTCATTCTGAGCACACTTTGATTGTTCTGCGTGGACACATTCATTTTCTATAGATTTTGCTCTTCCTGCGCCTGTCTTCTCTCTCAGATTATAAACTCTATTGATGGTGTGTTTGCTCACCCGTTCAGGCTGCTGAGGATGGAGGCCATGCCCATGACCATGTTGGCCATAGATAGAGCATTGGCAGCATTTTTCCGTGCAAACTCCTTGATTTGGAGCCTTGTAGCATGATCGCTCAGGAGGAGCTTGTTGGCATACTGGAAGAAATCTGAGAGCAAACAACAGCAGCAGTTAGTAACAGTTCTTGTTGAATCAACAACACCCCACCTTGATTGGATGAGCACACCAGCCGACCTTCTCAATGGGAATAGCTTACTGATTTTATCTGAGTCTGAATCAAACCTTAGAGAGATTTAGGTGCTGCAAATACTTCAGTATATCACCCATTACAGGATAAGAATATTACACACCAGTTAATAGGGAAAGAAAACATTACTCCCAAACTGATGACCCCGTCTGATGTAAAAGAAGTATGACTTACCAAGCTGTTTGTTTATTGGACGGACATCAACCTTACGATACATTCATCCGTTTTCAGATCAAAAACATGCGTTACAATAAAATCACGCAGTTAAATTTGCACATCCAACACCAATCTTCGTTTAATTACTCAGAAAATCTCAGCATGTGTTAAAATAATTTTTTTTAAAACACAATGACATGCAAGAACATGTGCTAATTTGTAGAAAGGGAAGTATAAGTACATGTTACTGGTCAGCATTTACAAATGAATATATTGGGGATCAAATGCTGGTGTGGGGGACAAGCTGTGTGGAGGGTTACTGTGCACACACACCTGGCTACCTTCACAGAGAGCCGGACCTACTAAACTGACACATACACAACATGAGATCGATTAGCCTGTTAACACTGACCTAGCAAAAGGATGTGGCAGCAGCGCTCAAACACCTGACTGATTGTTTTGATCAATTATTAGCACCTGGGCTTGGGCTTTAATGGAGGGAGTGACAGTAGGGACTGTGGAAAAAGGATTCAACTCCTCCTGAGTTATTCTGTTTTTGTGCTGAAAATCTAACATCCAGTTGTGTTTTATGTTTGGATTTAAGCTACACTGGCTGTAAAGACAGAATGCGGCGAACCTAATATTAATTTGTGCCACTTTTAGTATGAAGCTGGATTCCTAGATTTTGGGCCACTTACTAGAAAAAATTTTATTAGTAGGTTGAATTTCCTTTTAAACTGTTTCAAACAATTGATTTGTGTAGCTTTGTGAACTTTCTCAAGACAGCAACTTTAAAGCCCAAAACATCTATTTGAGAAATTCTTAGCATTTTTGATTGAAGTTAAAACTTGAACTGATTTTCATATGTTACTCTAGAGATTGTTGAACTGAACATTATAGTTTGTTACCTTTTTTTTAGTCAATAGCAAATTGAATCACATATTAGTGCAGGAACTGCAAAAAAACAACAAAATGTTACATACCTAGGTCACAGTCCATACTTTATTTGTTCTCAAAGCAAACAGCAAATTTTTATATGTCATTTTCACACAAAATACGTCTTTGGAGCCATGTGTCTCTAAAATAGGACGGGTGCTATGATATATCAATGATGGCATCGAATGTAGAAGTGCATATTGTAAACAGAAAACATTTTTGCAAAGACAAAAAGCTTTTTAACTAGAATATTTCAAATGGCTGTGTGGCTGCTTATTAGGAATATAGAAATAGACTGAGTGAACATTATTACTTTCTCCAAAAATCCTCAACACATGGTGAGTGAACAACATTAAAATGAGGTAGCAACCCTCTTGTCAGCCTTAAAAACGGATAAGACAACATTTTTCCACATGATTATTAAGCTTTTAGGTTTGAGGTACTGAACAATCCAAGGTTGAGGGAATACAAAGCAACACATTGTTTATGCCACTGCACTGGGTGATGCTTCACTGGACTGAACAGCTTGCAGGTGTTATTTGTGAGCAGAAAGTTTTATGGATAAGAAGATATGTTGTTTTAGTGTGACTTTTCCTTCTTCTTTACCGTCTTTAACAGCAAAAAGTCAGTTAACTTCAACTGACTTAGAAATTAAATGAATAATCCATTTATTTTAGGTCATTACTTTTATGTCTCCAAGTTACTGTATTTAGACATTTCTCCATATATTGAAATAAATATACATACCATAAACTACAAGCACAACAACTATAAAGATAAAGTTTTAATAAAAAATTATTAATGTTCTTTGAGTACATTTTCCCTGATAACATTGGGACTGTTAGCATGTGATAGCATACAAAAGGTATGAAAGCAGGAGGAATTGAAAACTTTTTTCAACAGAGCTTTATCTTTAGTTAATGAGCAATGATACATACTGCTATTAATTTGCAGTGTGTATATTTATTATTCACCATTTACAATTATTGTCAGTAAGATACAAATTTGCTGAGGCTGCCTGATTCCATCCAAAAAATGACCGTCACAAATATTATGCATATGCTATTTTTTTTGTTGTTGTTTTTTTATTACATAAATCAAGTACAAGAATACTCTGTTTTCTCAATCTCCTCGCTTCTAAGCTAACTGTATTCTCTCAAGTCATGTTGCTGATCCAAGAGAGTATTCACAGATATTGACCTGCATTTTTTTATATTTTTTTATTGTTGCAGTAGCAACCCTTCACGAGATTTTCTCCCTGCACTTCCTTTGATTCCAAAGCCAGGCGAATGCATCTGAAAGAAAACAGTGTATGAGACAAAGCACAGAGCCAACAACAACTTTCACTTGACAGCATGCTTTTTTCACTATCTCTTGTTGGACTTTGTCCTAAAGTTACCACTTGGCATGTTAAATAACTGTTTTTATAGGAAAACAGAACAATAGTAGTTGCAGAACAGAAGTTAATATATTTTAACTTTAAACACAGTGAATGTCAGCACAGGTGTATAAAAATCTATGAGGGTTATTGTGATCACTTGGCTGGATATTAAAAGCAAAAGACAAATCCAGAACCAAACAGTGCCAATTTGAAGCAGGTCTCTATTTCTGGATTCCTGCCTAATTAGTGCAAAGCATGATGGGTAGGCCCTTGTTATGTAACACCCTGCCATGTTACCAGGTAACAGCTAAAGAGAGTGCATGGAAAAACAAGGAAAACTCTCAACTCAGAGTGCACAACCAGAACAAACAGAAATGAAGTTACTGAGCTAACTAAACAGACTACCTTTTCTTTATTAAACTCCACTATTGCCATATCTAAGAGTTTCATTAATTAAACATATTTTCAAGCAACTTTACAGTTTGTACGCATCTGTCATCCAACTGTTCTCTGTATATTAATGAATGCAACAAACAGACGAAGTACACAATTGTAATAATCATCCATGAAATGGACACTAAATGCATTTAGGACCATATTTATCAAATGCATTATGCAGGTGTATCTCAATAAATTAGTTTTTTTCAATAATTCAACAGAAAAACTGAAAATCATATATTATAAATCATTATATGTAGATTGATTGCAAGAAATTCAATTATTTTTTTCTATAAATTCTGATTATTAAGTAAGGAAACCTCCAAATTCAACTTCTTAGATGATCAGGATATGAATTAAGACCAATAGAAAATAGATTTTATACTAAGATGCTGTTACAGTGGCAAATCACATGATGATGGGAAGGTCTGCTGACTTTACTTATGTCCAGGATAAAGTTACTGGCAACCTGTGCAAAGAGGGTAAAGAGTCACTGCTAAAGAATCTGGCTATTTAGCAGACTACAGTAGTTTTTTGTACAGCTGACTTTTTCATTTTTACTTATTTATTATCATTATTTATTTATTTGTAGAATTGTTTCCTCTCCTGCAAAAAAAAAAAGTTTAAACCTATATATATGTATATATATCACTAAATCAGAGGATGAACCACAAGCAGAATTATTTTACTGTGCAGTGGTTCTGATTAGGAGCTGAGATGAGAATAGAGTACATACCAGAGGAAGGGGTCAGGAGGATCATGGTTCACAACTCAGCAGCTGAAAGAAAAACAAAGCTCCAGTTATTGTTGTGCAGACGTAAACATTTGTGCTTATTAAATTTAAACAATATTTAGACAACAAACGTGTCTTAAAATCAATAAAAACGTGTTTCAAATGGATAAATAGCTATACTTTTGGAGATATGTCATGTAATAAGTAGTTTTAGGGAAAAAAATGGTTCTAATGACAATCACCCCTAGCGTCGTAACTGTTTGTACTGTAAAAAATAAAAAAAAATAAATACAAGTTTTTTAAAATCCAGACAATAAAATAAAAACTTCCGCTTTGCTGGAGGTTGTAATGCGCACCGCGCTCTCTTCAGCACCAGACCTCCTTCAGCAGCGGAAAAGAAATCCATCCAAACACCATCATTAAGACGCACAAGTGCGCCATAACAAATCCTATCAAACTGCGCTCTAAAAGGATTCCGTCATATCAGACGTGAGAAAACAGTTCCAGTTTATTCAGAAAAAAGTTTTTAGGTTGTTTTTTTTTATCTTACCTGAAAGGAGCTCCACAGTTTTCTGAGTTTACTTTAATCAAATGACGGAGGCGTAAAAAAAAATGTGCGCACACTACATGCCAAAATCTATTGTAGGCTACTTCATTTATTTCTTCTTCTCTTCTTTTTGAAATGCAAAATACCTTCCGTTTAATATTATTCTGTTTTCTGTGTCAATATCGTTAAATAAACTAATGAATGCACTGAGCAGACCACCTGTCTATGTGCTTGGTGACCGCTATTTAAGCGCGTCCTTTTAAAGTAGCAGCAGTGACAAATCCGCTGGAATATTCCAAGCGGAAATGACGTAGACCCCCCCTCCTCCCCACTTGTTTTTCCCCCAAAACCTGTGAGATTACTGTGAGTTCAAAAAATGGATATTCAGTGAGACAGAGATATACCCAGGCTGTGTAAAAAGAAGCATTTGTTTTTTTTCTGCTGTCTGAGATTAAATAAAATTAATGACCACGTAACCGTATGGAGTGAAAGTTGGTGATATAAACTATTTCTTAGCATTTTGTTAGCTATTCAGAAGAACAAATACTGACTGTATAACCTCTGTTTGTGAATATATTTAATGTTTGAAAGCATTAGAAAGGTCAGTTGATCTTATAGTTGAATTCCTGCTCAGAATTACAAATATTACTGTTTGTCACCCAGTGTAGTATTTTCTAGAAACAATGAACGTTTTCAATAAAGAATGCAACAAAATTGAATACATCGTTCCCACAAGTGTCAGTGTTACATTCTTCTACTTTATCTGATCATATTTTTATGATCAGATACTTCATGTTTGTAAAATGAGTAAATGGACACAATTTACAAAAAGTACATTTCCAAAATCAAATAACTGCACCAAACATGCAAGACAATGCAACAAAAACAGGGAATTTGTTTCACCTGTAAGCATTAGCTGCTGACGCGTTTATTCAGACGGGCAGCAATTTGGTAGGAAAACAAAGCAAAAGAGTCTTAAGATTAATCTGCTTTTATAAGACTTTACATGAACTTGATTCCATTTTAAAAACTTTTTACAATTTTATTTTTATAAAAGAAAACAATCAAATCTGGATTTGCATATTAATACATTTTATTAATATGAGTTTTTTCAGCAACTTATAAACCAAAAATATACAGTTCATTTCTTGAATGTTTTACTCTTTTTTACAGCTTTTACAAAAAGTCATGATCAATCAAATTTGGCTTTTTGACAAATTTCTTTTACAAAAAAAAACCCTTTTATGTTAAACGGAATACTAATTTTTACAAAATGATGATAATTAAATAAAAATGTTTTCTTTAAATATAATAAGCAATTCCACAAATAGCTACGCCCCTCAATTTAGTACTTAGAAGAAACTTGGTATTTAAAAAAAAAGAGTTGCAAATCCTGTAATGAAACATAACATTGTCTAATAATTAAACATGGCAGGAAATTCCTTCCTGACACCTTCCATAATATATAGCTTCACTCCTGCTAAATAATCTCAAGAGAAAAGGAATAAAAATGACAACTTGTGATATTTCTCAGACCATGAATAGAAAGCAGCTTTGGTGATGAGTCAGATTTTTCAGTTTGATAATACTTACTATTGGCAGGCTGCGGAATCCAGTCAGAGTCAATTACTAGCCCAATGCTGCTTCAATAGATTTATGTAAAATTTAGAGACTTTTAGCCTCAAATGTTGTAAACACATTGAGGCTGAATGAGTGAAAGCCAGAGTCAGTTTTGTTCTGAAGTTTCCATTATTCATTTGTTACATAAAAATAATTTTGGTCTTTCAATAATTTGCCTGAACCATTTTTTTATTTTTATTGAACCTGTGCTGTTCAGAAAACACATAGCTTCTGTAAGTTTTAAAATAGATTGTACTAGTCTGATTAATGGTTGTCTTTCATACATGATCCAAGCTAAGCATAGTAGCCTCCATAGTTTTTTAATTACTTTTAATTAGCTTTTTCATTTCTGGCTTTGGTAAACTTGCTGATTAAACTGTAGGACTTGGGTTAAATATTTTGTGTATCACTCTACAAGGTTCCCACAACAGTTTGCTGGAATTCTGGTGGATTCCTCTTTGGAGAACTGGTGTAACTATTCAGGTTCACAGGCTGCCACATTCACACATTTTCAGCTCTATCCACAGTTTTTTCCCCATGATGTCACTCAAATAAGTTGTGTTTTTCAGGTTTAGCTAAGATGTTGTAAATTAATCAAAATCTTACAAAATCATTAAACTGTAGTATTATCTGGGCTTCTTAAATAGAAGAAGGGTTTGGGTTAGGATCAACCCTTTCATACTGAACTCAGGGCTGCTCTGTTATCTCTCATTTTTCCAGTTAGAAATCCAAATAATCAAGATTTTTACTCCAAAATATATTTACTGTATTATAGCAGATATTTAGGAGTATTAAGCAAGCCCCAGAATAAAGTCCGGAAACCTGCTTGTCTCTGCTGCAACAGACTGGTTATCTCTCCAGGGTGTATACTCTCTCTCTCTCTCTCTCTCTCTGGCTGCTGGGGTTGGTACCTTCTCTCCAGTTGCAGAAAGAGAGCCAGATGGCATTTGTTGTACAATATAGCAGCCAGAAGTACGAAAAGAATCTGATATGTTTGTGTCTTCTTGATAATCCTCTTTTGGAGAAAAGAATCTGTAAGTAAATCCATAGTTTAGTTTTGCAAGAAATACTACAATTCTTAGACGCGGGTGGAATTTCAGTGGGACTTTAGTTGCCAGTGGATTGCAGCCTTAGCTTTACTCTAGTCTGGTCACTTCTAACACAACAGAAACAAGTACAAGTTTTATCAGCACGATGAATGACTTCCTTTAGAGTGTTTTCTTAGCGCTGATCAGTAAACTATGTTTTTTGTCTCCTTAATGGATCCATTGCTTCCACTGATGGCTGTCACTGTCAGGGTTAGGCCTTAAGAAGGATTTGATGCGTTTTCCTGTTAAGAACGGCATTTGTCAAATGCTTCAGTCTCTAAATGGATCAGCCCAACATATTAAAATGTTGATTTTTTAAAAATTGATTTGTATTGTTTTTGGAGTAATTATGTTGATTAGTTATTAGCAGTTAAAATCTCCCCCACATAAGGTGGCAGAGTTAGAATTAGGGTGGATTACATTGGGTTTTCCTTTGAGCATCAGAGCAAAAGGTCTAAATACAAATGGAGGCAACACTTTTCAGATGTTCCTTTGTGATTATTATTTTTTTAAACTATGTATTGTGCAGACAAAAAGCCAACAAAACCCAGAATTTTATACTGCATGCTGAGGGAGATAACGGTGACGTTGAAGCTCAGAAACAGGTGAAAACAGAAGGGAAATGAAAAGAGTGCACAAGACAAATCAGGCTACCTAAATAAATCAATAACTAAACTAAATAAACAAAACAGACACACATCTGTACAAAACAAAACAAAAATTGAGATATCAGCAAAAACTTCTTTAGTCATGGCAGTCAATTTAGTAGAAACAAGAAGGTTGTATTTTTATTTTGGCTTATATTGGTTTATAAACTAATTACATGTAAATTTGCTGACACTTGACACGCTTGTGAGCAACTCCTGCTCTTATGACCAAATTGAGGTTGATAAAAGAGATTTTTCTCCCAGATAAAACAAAACAATAAAAGCAGGTCAACAGAAACCAAAACAAATATATGTTGAAATATTGGAAATTGTCTTGATTTTTCTCATGATCTTGTTTTGGAAAAGCAGCTTCAGGTGAGCAGGGTGCTCCTGGAGCTTAAGCCTTTATGCAGCCCTGTCTAAAAATCATTCTGTGACAGACAGACAGTGAAAAGCTCCATGTCTCCAGCTCGGATTTCACATAGCCAATTAAAATGAACAGTGAGGTCAATGTGCTGATAGGCTCTCTAATCTTGTTATGTAACTGCACTGTGTAGACAACACAATTAGTGTGTATTGTTCAATTTGCTTTCAGAGTGAATAAATATTTTTTCTAAGTGACATACTATTTTTATATTCTTTTTAATGACTGTTGTAACTTTTTAGATAGGTAAACATGACAAGGAGCCGGTAAAACAATTTCAAAGCTCATGAACACGCAGCATTAGTAGAACCCGACTTTGTAAGCTGAACAGTCATGTTCAGCCTACAAAGTTATAATGTTATCTTTATGTGTCATACAGATCACTTTTATGACACATAAGCAATGACTATAAAGTAATTGAATCATGTTGTCAATGTTTGGAGTTCGGTATCAATAAATAAGTCAATAGTCTATAATATTTTAGAAATAATTTTTGGTCATTTAGCTGTAATGTCATATTAAAGCCATGGTGATAGAAAAAAAAAGTGCTGCCAAAAATTTTAAGATCAATCTCAGAAATTCTTTGAGACAAAAACTTAGAAATGTCTGAGCTTGAAAAGTGGAACACTTTCCAAAAAAACAGAAATTTTGGGATTTGTCTTTGCATTTTTTAGAGAAGTTGAACATTTTTGACTTTTGAAACTTTCAGTTTTAAATTTTTTTCTAGAAAATTCTGGAATTAATCTAAAAATTTCTGGGGGGGTTTTCTAGCAAGTTTTTCCACTTTTGGAGCTCAGAAATTAACTTGTTTTTTCTAGATATGTTTTTTTAGATAGCTCTCTAAATTTCCGAGTCTTATGGCAGTAATGCATTGGGGTTTTTTTCTATTTACAATGACCCTAAAATGGCGTTGTATTTAGGTCAAAACTCAAGATGGGATGGGTATAACTATTTGGAGTACGGTAGTCTGTGTTCAGTTTAACTGAGGAACACCCAAAACAATTTAGGAAAACGATATTTGTAAAGATCAAGGAGGATATTTGCTTAAATTGATTCAAGTAATTAAATAAGAAACTCTTAAAGAAACCTGGACTATAATGCAAAACACAGCAATGTAGTGTGAATAAAGAAATCCCAAGATTACAAAGAGCACATGAATTTTGTTTTTATTTAGGAAACAAAGTGAACGGGAGAATCTTTCCAACATGGGTAATGAAAAAGTAAGATCTTAATGACATCAAAATTATATTCCAGTACTTTCATTAAATTAATTCCCAAATTTTGTTCAGAAGTAAAAAATACCCTTCTTTCATGGAACCAACATAAAAATTTCACTCATTACTTAAAGTGGACTTTTCAACATAATAAAGGTAAAAATTCTAAACCAATAAACAGCGACTGTTTCTGGACAAGTTTGTATTAATTGATATATATGTAACAATCCAGTTTAAGGTCAGATACCCAAAATGCAGGCAACAACCACAGCTGGACCATAGATCCTGCTCATTCATGATAACACCAGTCTCATGCATTCATGCACTAGATGCCTAAGACTTATTGTTTCAAAGAATAAGACCAGTTTTTATCCACTGGGACAGGGAAGCTCCAGTCTAGCACTTTGTGTGGGCAATTTTAGAGGAATTTGCTGAGTGGGGGAGTATGGGAGACAACAGGCAAGAACCCCAGATATTAGAAAGCTAATCAATCAACAAAAGCGGTGGAAAAACAGGCAAGAAAGCAGAACAAAATGAATGAAATAAATAAAATGAAAAGATGCTCATTTTAGGATTATCAAAACAAATATTTTCAGCTAACAGTAAGAAAAAAAAAATCCAAACCCCATAATAATTGTGTGATTGTGGTTTGCCATGTGGTTGAAAGGAAGCGTGTGAGCATGCTTATCGGAGCTACACTACAGATCACAGCACGCTGCAGGAGGTTTCTTCTGACCGAACATGAATCTATCTCTGCAGAGTAAACAACCCACAGTGCCATCAGAGGTTTTTAGCTTTCCATGTTGAATTTAAAGCTACCAAACCCGACATTAGGGTTAAAAACCTGAGGCAAGCAGTTTTGGGTTGACCCTCCTGAGGATGTGGATACAGACACATACACACTCCTGTCTTAAAATGGAGTGACCTGCTGCAAACATATAAAGTTAAAACATACTTGAGCAACATAGTTTATTTGAATACACTCACTTTCTCAACTGACATTGTTACCTACCTGGCTGGCAGATAACCTAAACACATAAAATAACATATTCAACACAACCACACATAAAAAGAATTACACTTTTTTTTTAAGTTTTTACTTTTTTTTTTTTGAGATCTACTCAATCAAAAAAGGCAAGTGAAGCAACAAACCATGCCATATTTTAGAGCTATGTAAAATTTCATGCATATCAACAAATAAACTACTGCTTCTTAATTTTTTGAAAACTACAAATAAAGCCAGATTACTAGAAAAAAAGACCTCTGAATGTAACAGAGACACACGTTGCATCTTCATGTGTGAAAATTAGCACCAAGTTTCATTTCTGTTCATAAAAAAGAACAAATAAAGAAAGAGAAGACATAAAAAAAGTGTTGTGACTTACTTAAAAGTGGAAGAAAAAAAATCAAATAAACAGTCATACTTTTAACATTTGTTACTTGTTTGTATTTGGCATCCTGAGTTGTGTACTGAAGTAGAATGTGACTGTGACCATGTGTGTTCATCTCCCAACAGTTTGCCAAGCATGCTCGTAAATAAAGATTTTTCTACAGAAGTGAAGAAAAAAAAGGCCAACATATTTTCAAGTAACAGTAGAGTTAGGCCTATAAAACGCTTCAGACACACAGTATAATAACCCAGAACTAATTCTAGGAAAGATAAAGAGCAGTTGTAATGTTAGTTTGCATGTTTTTTCCCCCACAAACATTATATATATTTAAATGTATATAAATAAAAAAAATTCAGTGCTGTCAAAATATCTCCAACTCCATAGGACCTGACCTATCGTAGAAGGGCTAATGAGCTCTACTAATAATCTTCTCATGGCTAAAAGTACTGCTGGAAGTATGAAAACCTTACTACTCATCCTTTATCAGTCCTTCATTCAGAATACAACACTGAGGCAGAGAAGACTTGTTAATATTGTTTTAAATTTTCCTCTCTTTTTGGTTTTGCTGCACACAGAGAAAAGCATCAGTTGCGTCATGGTTTGTTTTCTTTTATTTTGTGGTTTGTTTGTTTTTTGGTTGCAGCAAAGCACCGAGTTTGATTCAGGCTCTATGAGTGTTAAGTCTCTCAGAGGGAGTCTGCTGCATGTGTAATCACTCCGTAGTCTCTCAATGTGTGCGTGTGCTTGTGTGCGTGTGTGTCCTGGTGTATGTATGTCTATGAAGAGCAGGGCTGAACGTTGATGCCGTGGGCAGCGTGAGCCTGCAAATCAATCGGCTGGCCAGGCTGCAGTCCAGGCCGAGCGTTCGTCAGCATCAGGTTCCGAACACAGCCGCTGATTCCTGATGAAAATCTCCCTCCTGTCATAGCAGTCATATCTGGAGCTCCACCTTTGTGTGACAACAAACACAGATTTAAACCTTGCCTCACATTTGACCTGCTGGCCACAAGAGAAGTGCAATTCTCAAAAATCTCTTTAAAATGACCTAGATGGATCATAGGAGACGATAAAAAAACAACAACATTTCTTCATACATCTCCAAATTAAAAGATCAACATATTTTTTATGAGCTGACAGTATCTATTAAGATTCCTCAAAACAGAACCTAATATCAATAATTGATATTTGAATATTTATATAAACCTTGAATTTCAAATTTGCTCAAATTTAAGGATATTTGGAAAAAAGTAATATGAAAACAAACTTAGAAATGGCTTAATATTTCATTAGTAATAGTGTTGGGCACACCTTCTCTAATCCACTAATAGCAAAGCTAATCTTTTGTTTAGCGCTTTTGCTAACTTTGAAAACGTTTAGCATACTTGGCTTTCATTAAATACAATTTTCTGTATGATTTCTAAAGTGTTAATTTACTTGGCTGTTTGGTAAACTTTTAATTGAATAAAGTTCCATATGTGCTTTGAAGCTTTTCATTATTAATGGTTAAGAATCCTTAAAGTAGATGCTTATATTCATGCTCTTATTTTGAAGTGGGTGAAGACTGTTTATAGATTTCCATTTTCTCTTCTTACATTCTCTCTTTTTCTTCCCAATAACTTTATCCTAATGAAGAAACATTTATGAATAAAATAAAATACGGACAGTAGAGAACCAGAGATAGATTAAAGTACAATATCTGAAGGTGATCTGGAACATTCAACTTATAATGTCAAAATTGAACTGGTGCTAGATGATTGCAGTTGTAGCCTTGCCATATCCGTCAATGCCATTGTTGCTATTTCAGTCTAATAGTGTGTTATTCTCAAAGATACAGGCAGAAACAAAACCAAAGGAAAACATATTGGCCAAATCATTTTAAATATTGGGATTTTGCACTGAAAAGCCTTCAGTGGTTAACCTCTGGATTAATACTGTCAGGTTTGCTCACCCATGTATATGCTGCCTTTGGTGTTAACCATGAGGCTTTTGCCTTTAGATTGTCCATGTTGTTTGTCTCCTCCATCAATTTGGATGAAACCATCTTTTCCAACTCTGGAAGAAAAGAGAAACAACTGAGCTCAGACAAAAAAGAAGAAAAGCACAGGTGTATTAAAGCATTGACTGATAGACAAAGCATTTCATGAAAAGTCGGAGTGTAGCGTTAAAGATGAATCTTTCTACATCCACTGAAACTGACGACACACACCTGGCTGCTGTGATCTTATGCCACTTTCCATCGTTGATGGCAGTTGTTGATCTTATTCTTGCCTCTCCACTGCCCAGCTGGTAACTAGATATAATATAAATAATCATCATTACTGTAAAATACATTAACTTAAAATGATTTTAACCACATCATCTAGAGTTCAACCAAACAAAAGGATTATGGTGTAGAATCACCTGAAAACTAGGTGTCCGTTCTGTAGGCCAAGGCTGATAAAGTCCTTTCCTTTGCTATGTTCTCCAGGTACCTGAAAACAAACATGTGAAGTCAATAGAAGGGTATTTGTTTAGTTATTTAGTCCTATGATCTTCTGGCCCCTGACAAAGTGGCTTATAGTAACTTTCCACATTAAGGGCTGTACTTTACTTATAACAAGCATGATGCAATACGGTGAGGGAACGTTCCCCAAATGTAACAAAATCTTCCATGCAAAACAACATTGGTCAAGAAACAACCCTGAACACAAACAGTCCAATAACATACATGTACACTTTCACCTTAACAGCAAAGTAAAATGTCTAAAGTCCAATGAATTTTTCAACATTTTGTCACATTATGACCTTAGCTTCCTCCATCCTTGTAATTACTCTGACCAGCATTTCAATTCCAGGAAAAGACAAGAAAATCCAAAGGATGATACTTCCACCACCATTTTTTACTGTGCTCAGCATGATGTATAGTTATTTTTTCACCCTTCATAATGTTTCATATAGGATCCAAACTGCAGATGTAGTCAAATCTGATCAGAGCATTTTCCTTCACGTTTCCTTCATGGCTTTTGGAAAATTGCCAGAAAGGAACTATAAGAAGCCACAGTTCTTTTTTTTTTTTTAATCATTTTTTTCTCCGAAGAGTATTTTTACGGCGCTAGTGGCTCGTATTTTTTTGTGATAGTAGGCTGACAGGAAGGGGGAGGGAGAGGGGGGAAGACATTCGGCAAAGGTCACCAGGAGTCGAACCCTCAACGTCTGTGTCGAGGACTAAGGCCTCCAAACGTGGGGCGTGCTAAACCCCTGCGCCACCACATCACGCCCCAGAAGCCACAGTTCTTATGGTGTGTTTCAATAACATTACACCACTACAGCCTGATTTGTGGAGTGGCTTACTGCTAGTTGTTGTGCTGAAATATTTTTCCTTAGAATCTCTGCAACTCCTCCAAAGTTAGCGCAGGCCTTATGGTGGCTGGTCATGTCTTAGAAGGTTTGTGATTGTACCATATTACTCACAATTCTTTCAGATGAGAAGTCAAATAGGGATCTCTGAGATGTTTCAAGTGCAGGATATTTTTTTGCAACCTAACCCTTCATTAAACTTCTATGCAACTTTATTTCCAATATTTCTGATGTAGATGATCTCAATTTACTTTTGCAAATTATTCACACCAAATTTTAGTAAGGGGTTTTAGAGTGAAAAGGGTGTACAATACACTTTTTAGATTTGTTTTTATTAAAAAATTTGAAAACTTGTGTCCTCCTACAATTACAAATTGTCACACCTTGAATTTTGTGGTTGTAACATGACAAAATGTGGAAAACTTAAATGGGTATTACATTTCACACCACAGTACCTCTGCATGTAACCCTAAAACAAACAAAAAAAAACAAAAAAACAATGAAGTGTCTTGTGTTCGAGTGGATACCTTTTCACTAGCATGCACCTTTTTCAAATTTCGTGCGCTTTTCGTCTCCTGAGGAAAATGGAGGGTGAGTTAATTGAAGCACATGCATGTATTTAGTGGTGTAAGACGCATCCGTTGATCTCAGCCAGCATGCCCAGCAAGGTCACAGCGTCAGCAGCAAATTAGGTTTACAATGCAATGATGATGATAAATAAATAAATAAATAAATAAATAAATAAATAAATAAATAAATAAATAAAAAATGCAATATTTTGTCAGTGATGATGCAAAGAAAACTGACATCAATGTTATGAAAAAAATCATTGTGACGGTAACATTATTAAAATGAGGTAATCATTATGATTAACAGTGAAGGGTTTTTTAGCCAAAGTTAGGGAGGGAGAGTGAGGGGAAAATCTGATATTCCTATGAAAGTTGTCAGAGTTAAGGTGCAGCATCAGGTGGGGGAGGGGCAGGACTTACCACTCCCTGCCATAAGATCAGGCCCTCAGAGGAGCTGGTGTTAATTTCCATTTCTATTGTCTCTGGAGCATCATGGACACTAAAACCGATTAAATAATGATATTAACAATTTCTTATTTGGAAAAAAAAATCACATTTATATACAAAGTCATAATACATTATCTATGAGAAAGGGGGAAAAAAACATATAAAAAGTGCTAAAATAAAGTTACCTTCTTGGGAAAATTGATTTAGGGAGGGCAATGTACCCGTCACTTTGGAAATGAGCTGCATACTGATAGGGGGAATCTAGAGAAACACGAAAAAAAATAAAAATATTAAGTTGAAGTTTAGTCACGTCATTGTTATGGCTCCCTCTAGTGGTGAAAGGAAAGAGGACTCCATGTTTTGGTTGGGTTGGTTAGATACATTTACAGACAAACGTATAATGCCACCAAAATCCCTTGACAGAGAATGTTTTCTGTTAATGCTACTGAAAGAAAGACTGTGTAACTTTTAGGAAAAGAAATAATATGTTATGCCTCATACAAATACAGAGCAGAATACATTTTTTATGTTCCATTGTACATTTATAGGACAATTCAAGTTAAAAGTTGGTTTTAGTTAACAAATTTTTATTTGCATGAGGTAACAAGTTGTTTCTTTTCTCAAAAGCTGCAAAGGCTCATGTTAAACCCGTATCTGTAATCCAAAACCACAATCCTGAATTTCACCTTATTTATGGAATTTATATGGAAATATGTCATTGCAAAGCTCCAGGATGCAGATATCAGTCATCAGCACATAATCACCATTCCTAACTGGTTGCATCATTTTTGACTTCTCACAGGATCCTTGGCCAAACAGTTTGATGCTGATATAAATTCTTGCTAACTTTACAGCTTCAGCTACAGTTTTTTGTGGTGGGAATTTAAAATGAGTCTATAATATTAGAATAAAAGCTAGCAGAAAACATCACTTTGTAGTTTTGATTGGTTTACAAGGCAGAACCGATGTTTTAAGAAGTACTGGTGCTGGAAATCCTTGTTCCTCTGCCAAAAAAGAAGATGTGCCGCCTTTGATCTTTTGCAACAGGAGGTCTTGATGCAAAGGAGAAATTTGCAGAGACCTTTGAATGTCACAGCACCAAAGAAGCCACAGTTCATCAAGAATAATGACTTTGCAGGAGGTACCAGGATTGGATTGCAAAAAATTTCTTTTATGAGATCCCTTGAGGCCATTATAGACATAATGAAAATGTAGCGTCCAGGGAAAAAAAGGTAAACACTTCCATAAATCCCTGTCATGCAGACAATGAAGTATCCCAAAACCATTTATGTTTGGGCTTGCCTCACTGCTATGAATGCAGAATGGAGAAAAATTCAGGAGTAATTTGGTGATAAACACAACAGAACATGTTGCAAGGAAAAACTGACTTGGGGATAAAAACATAAGAATTATATGTCTACTATGTGCAAACTCACCAGATTGTAATCCCAGTGAGAACCTATTGCATAAAACTTGATGAATTATCAAATAATAACCTTTTTTTAACAGATGAAATGTTGATTATAAGACATTTAGACATCAGTTTACCCTAGAGATATCCGACATAAGTTCAGATTTCACTGAAGCAGTAAAGTTTGTCAGTCTCAAAGCATTTGGCCACGGTTGTGAAATAAACCTTGCAACAACTTAATGAATGTACAGCTAAATCATCTTGACAATAATCAGTGTTTTCCCCAGAAGACACTTGAAGTTGTTAGTAGTAGTCTGACTGCAAACATTTCCACATGAAGAAGACTGAATGACGTGACGTTGAGAGCTTCAAAGAGAACAAGTATTTGGTTTGTCGAGAGTTGAGCAGGCAGTTCGAAGCAACGAGACTTGTGAGTTGTGAGTAGACATTTTACAGACATGAAAAAAAGGGGAATTCCATGTTTCTGCCCTTTCCTGTAGGAAACTGGCAACAGAACTCTGCTTCCTGTCCGCAGTCTGCTCCCTTTTATCTGCAAAGCACAATTCCCCTCTCCCAACTTTGAAATGCAGATAAGAGTTTCAGCTGAGAATTGAAGACAGACACATATTTTCTCTTTCCGTGCGCACGTGTGTTAAGAAAATAGACAGTTGAGTTTGAGCTTTGTTGGGACGCCGGGGCCCTCGAACTGAAGCCAGGGCCCTGTTAGTCTCGGTCATTTCAGGCAGACTCAACATTGAGATACTGTACCATTCGCCTCGCTGGTTTCTGAACTCCGCAGGGCCTCGGCGAAGCTGAAGACCTGGCCTGTGTGCAGGATACAGCCATGAGAGTGCAGAAAAATGACACGCGCAGCCATTTAGGGTTATCTCTCCCAGTATGATCTTCAGTGCTGGGAGTCACCAGAGAGCTCAATTTGGAGAAAATTCAGGCCATATGGGCTGCATGTTTCCGCCTTGGCTTTTTTGCTTTGATAATTATTACTTCCAGCTGATTTACAGATCAGCTGACATGTGCTGCATACAGACACGTTTTGTTTTTCCAGGAAACTGTCAAAAACACATTTAGTTTATTTAATAATTAAATGGTTACTGTCTTGTGAATACTTACTTTCCTCACAGCTGAGGCCCGTGTGTCCAGCCATGCATACACATTTGCCTTCAACACAAGTTCCTCCATTTTGGCACTGGATGTCACTCTGGCACACAAATTTTACCACCTCACAACGTTCACCTGCAGAACCACAGACCAAGAGAGAGTCAGAGGTGAAAGGTTGAGTCATGCTCACTATGGCTTTGAGCCTGCCCAAGACACCCCTGGGAAAGGCATGTAAAGGACGCTGGAAAAAAATTCTCCTTTAATTCTAGTTCTATAATCTTTCACTTACGAAACATATGCAAATAAATTTATTTTAATTTAAGTGTGCTTATATAGCGGGTGATGCTGCCATTGCTGTTGCTTGCTGCTAAAAAGTCCAATCTTACTCTCACCTGACCAAAAGACACACTTCCAGTAAAGTTGAGACAAATTGCATGTTTATTTTTTGTTTTTGATAGGAGACAGAAGGATCAATTGAAATACATCTTGAACAACATATTGGAACATAGACAGTAGGGTTCCAACTAATATATTAGTAATCGATTATTCTGATGGTTAATCGATTAATCAGATAAAAAATGGCCAGTTTCTCGTAATTTTCATTTAACTACTTAAACTTTTTTATACAATACTGGAAATATTTTTTAAAGATGCAAATAACCAAACAATTCAGTTCCTTTATAAGTAAGAAAATAAACCTTTCATTGCCAAAAATGCAATTGCATATTTGAAGAATGTTATTTTATCCACACATGGCTATGAAAATCATCCACTAAACAAAAACAAAAACAAAAACCTGACTCCTAAACAGATCTAAGAAGTTGTATTTTAAAACACTGACCTTCAAATCCATCTTTGCACAGGCACTGGTACTCATACTCTGCATTGGACATGCATGCCCCACCGTTCAGGCAGGGCCGGCGGTCACAGGGGCTGTTGTCCACACATTTTTTAATTGATTTGCTCTCTGTGAAGCTGTAGGACAAGTCCACCTTCTTGTTGTTGATGGAAACCTAGAGTCGAGACGTAAACAAGTCTGATCTTCCACAACTAGAAAAATAACCAGCAACCTTTGTTCAGCTACTTCCAAACAGAGAATCCTCACCTCTCCGATGCAACCGTCAAACATCCGAGTGACATTTGCAGGTTTGGGCAGGATGTCCATGCTTGGCACTCCTCCCAGGTACATTGGAGTGTGGATATTCAGGCCCTGGGCTTTTCCTGGAGACATCCTCCTTTGCACTGGGCCCTGGTCCACCCTCAGGTGGCCAGACCTCTTGTTTCTCTCAGCTACAACTCTGTGCCACTGGCCCAGGGAGACCGGCTGACGACTGAGAAGGACTGCCTGTCCTGGATGTCAAGGCAGATTAAAAACTCTTGAGCTTAAATATAAAAAATATATAACTAAAGTTCTTCTTAATTTGTGGCACAGAACCTTTCATATGTATTCAAATTTCTCTTGCCTCTGATACTCAATTGGATTTAGGTGCAGTCTTTAAGTAGGTCGTTGTAACATATGAATACACTTTGATCTTAACCATTTCATTGATCAAAGGTTGTGTGATTAGAGTTATTGTCCTGCTGGAAGGTGAATCTGCATCTCAGTCTAAACACTCTAAAAAGTTTTCTTCTTCTAGGTTTGCCACGGATTTACAGTAAATCCACCCATCTGAAAGTTATACCTGCTTCCCCATCAAGGAAAGCATCCCTATTTATGAATATTTAATTTTCATTTAAATTAAGTTTAAATGTAAGGTTAATTTTGATATGATTCTGATCAAAGCATAGTTGTATCACAGTCTTTCCATTTTCAGTACCTTATAAGATGCTCTTGTTTTATAACCTAATCTAACCCTGCTTCAAACATCATCACAATTTTATTTAGTGATAACAAATAATAAAGCATTATTGGATACCATAATTTTTCAAGATTTTCCTTCTAGGAATATTAGTAAATCTTTCTTCTTCCACTTATACACTACTTTGTGATTGTAGCAGAAGAGCATGTGAGTTCAAGGCTATGGATAGTTTTGCAGAGTGTTGAATGTTCTCATGATACTGTTCACTAAAAGTGTGCCAAGTTGTGTTTACCTGTGCCGAGTTCATATCTGAACTCCACATGACCCTCCACCATTGAAACGGCCACAAAGTCCTCCACCTTGGTTTTTCTACCGCCGCAGAAGAACATCAGGCCATTCCTTTCCAGTGGTTTGAACTCCAGCTCAACACGCAGGTCATCATGGACAATGGTCAGGGGTGGGTAGGCTATGTACGACTCATCCCCATCAAACAGTGGAGTCATCACCAGCTCACCTGGTAGGAATCAATCACAAATGTTTAAAAAAAAAAATTTCATAGTCAGGACTGATGGATTCATGTTAGGAAAGATGAAGCCTACAACTGGTTTTACCTTCCATGCATTTCTCTCCAAACTTGCCCAGATGGCAGCGACAGTCGTAGCCCAGACCATTCGGCCTGTTGATGCAAGTAGCATCGGGTCCGCAGGCCTCTGAGGGAGTCACAGTTGCAAAATGTTGCAAGCAGAAGTAATCCATCTTATTTAAGGTCTGAACTTTTAAA
Source organism: Alfaro cultratus (assembly GCA_903066825.1). NCBI lineage: Eukaryota > Metazoa > Chordata > Actinopteri > Cyprinodontiformes > Poeciliidae > Alfaro > Alfaro cultratus. Next base: position 836 of record CAEFZX010000670.1, on the reverse strand, counting down.
AATGTATACAAATGGATATTCCTTTTAATAGGCTCTATTGGTGATTCACATTCACCTGAGTGGCAGTGGAGAGACGAGTGATGCTGGCAGTTGCTGCCTGTGAATCCTCGGGGGCAGGTGCACCTGTACAAGCTGGCCTCTGAATCCTTACACGTTCCTCCATTCTGCAAAAAATAAAATAAGTTGCGAGATGCAGAGTATCCAAATGTTGAGGATTTCTTTAGATGATTTAAACTGACCTGGCATGGATAATCTTTGCAGGTGGGACAGTTTGTGACGCCAGTAGAGCTGCGGTCGAGGTTTTTAAAGATTATTTCCTCTCCTTGGATGACCAGCTGACGAATACAGCCTGCGTTAAAATCATAAAAAATAAAATTCACACAGGCGAAAGCTTTCTCCATGTGATAATCAAAGACAGTAAACAATATCTTACCCACAAAACCGGTCTTAATGCCAGCTGTTTTTACGATTGATGTGTAGTTGGGGTAACCACCCACATGCAGCTCCTCATTCAGATCAAGGCCCTGGAACTTTCCCTGATGAGCAGAGTACAATTTAGCAGTTTTCAGTTTTACTACTTTTACATCTGGTACGCCTCAAGGTGTCTTTCTAGGATTGACCTGTTTTAAATATTGATGTTTTCTTTGATTTTTGATCTATTTGTCTTACAAAAATAAAAAGGTAGTATTATTAGTGAAGAGCATAATGATGATGGATGACAGTAATCCAAATCTTTCTCTACTCCTTATCACATGCACAATTTCTCCACCATTTTTTTTCTCTCTCTCTCTCTCTCTCTCTCTTTCTACATATATATATATATATATATATATATA
>CAEFZX010000669.1:0-17915 GCA_903066825.1 Alfaro cultratus | reverse complement strand
TATATAAATGGCTTGATAAAGTAGACAGTAAATAAAAAATGTTAAATCAATTCTGAATTTAGAAAAGAATCAATAAAAAAACTAAAGGTCACAATGAGATAAAAAAAACAATCATATTAGATACACTACATGAAAAAAAAGAAAAAAAAATGAGATAAAATAAAGTATGAAAGAAACTAATAATGTTGAAAACTGGAAAATTAAATAATTGTTGGCAAGTTAAATTAATGCTGATGAAAATGATAAATATTATTTTATGAGACAACGTGTAATCAAATAAGTTGGGGAAGTTCTTATTTTTTATTTGGTGGATGCAATATTTTGCACATGAGTTACTTTATTAAACCATTTATTAATTTCTATGTTTATTGCCAATTATATGTCCGTCCTCCATAGAAGTTCAGCTATGGTCACCACAAATGAGCAACAACAGATTGGAAAGTCGCCTGGTCCAAAACTTCTCAAAGTCAGCAGCAATATTAATTAGGGAGAGTCACAATATGGTCTAAACAAAGTAAAAAAAAATCTGTCTTTTATAAAAGATTTGAGGTTAGGAGGTGGTATAATGGTGAGGGGGATATTTTCTCGTCATACTTGGGCCTCTTAGATAGTTTCCATCTTCTGTTGGCTTCTTCCAGCAGCATAAAGCCCAAAGCTCATCATCTCAAACTGCTTTCTTTAATGTGACAATGAGTTTAGGAATGTTTCTGACCTGAAGTCATGAAGCATTAAGATGGCTCTAAAAGCCAGTGGGAGTCCAATCAGCTACTTGCAGGGTGTACTTAATAATGAAGGGAGTGAGTGTGTAATTTATATTCTGCAGCCTAGCCACAGTTGTTTTGTTAGACAAGGTTGATAGATGTTCAAAAATACGCAGACTAGATCGTTGTAGACGTAAAAAAATCAAGCAAACCTGTCTTGTTTTTTTAAACTGCAATGCACAGTTAAATAAAGTCAACAAAAATATGCCCTCAGTTTGTGCATTTGGTTGCATATATTCACTTTATTTGCTGATTAATGGCAGTCTTGGTCTGCTTTCTATGACTAAACTGGTAATTTTTCATATTACTTATGCCCCCCTGTTGTGAATCGTGTCAGTTTTTGGTTGATCTATATTCATATAGCCCCAGGCTCTCCCTCCAGGGGCGCTGACAGTCTGAGTAGGAAATGTTTTCCATGCATTGTGCGCCACCTCTCTCTCTCTGCATGTAAAATGCCTTTGATGCAATTATGTAATTTAACACCGAATTCCGCAGCCTGATTTCAATTACCAATCTGTGATCTGGTTGCGTCGCTTCCCCTCTGACGCTGGCAGCGCTCAGCTGTGAACCAAAACAAGAAAGGTCGCTGGAAGAAGCCAAGCTCTTCCTCTGCCCGAAGTCTGCGGCTTCTGCTTCTTTTTGCTTCGGTTGCCAAAGATCACAGATGCTGAGAAACTCGATGCCTGTATTTCATCTGTGGGCCCTTATGTGAAACTTTCACTCAATCTCTTTCATCTTCTCCGCCTCTCTTTGTGTTCACAGTGCTCTGCTGGAGCAGCTGAGCCGGCTACAGGCTCTCTTGCCTAATAGCTCCTGCAAAACAACAAACAGAGGAACCTGCATCCTGGTGAGATGTAACACCAAAATGCCCCAGTTTGCATCACTGTGGAGAATGTTCAGACGCACTGCTTCCTTTGTTACTGATGTAGAAAACGCATTAAAGCCATAAAGAAACAAGAAGGCATCATTACAACATTCTAGGAGTTTTCCCAATATGTCCCTGCTGTGTTTCCCTCAAAGATCTAGAAGGAGTCTGTTTAAATGTTTGAACGGCATCTGGGCTCATGTGTTTGTCCGGGGCTTTATGTAGGTCACGTCCCTTTTTCATTTTTTGTCTCTGTGCATTTGCTCACTTCCTCATCATTTGTTCTTTCTCTTCTTGGCTTTTCCTGTTTGTGTTCATGTGCAGGTTTTGCTCCTCTGCTTCTCTATGCTCATTTCCTCAAATATTCAGCCGGTCCCTTACAGCCAACGCAGCCACGCAGAATATACAAAGACCGCAGGTCTGTTGACGCGCAGACCAACAAAGCAGCACACACGCAAAAAGCTCACATTCGCTCACCTCCACCTTTTCTCTACCTATCAGCGTCGTCGCGCTCCCTTCTGTCGACTGGCGAAGCGGGAGAAGTCCGTCCTCAAACTTTTTCACTTGCCTCGGTCTCCTGGGGCCTTGAGGACCTGCGAAGCCTGAAGGAGAAGCTTTGGGCCTGGACGGTCATCACCACGGTACACCTCCAGTCGCCGCGCCAACAGGAACACAACAACGGAGATGATTACGGATCTTGGCAGAGCAGAAACATGTAGAAGCAGCAGTAGTGTTGGCTTGTGTGTCAGTAGAGTGAGCACTTTAATTGCTTTTTTCAGTGTCTGTATTTGACTGTTGTGGTTTCAGTGGCGCACAAACAAGATGCTACTAGCCAGAACCTGTGCAGTTATGGTCAGTAGGGAGCAACAGTCGCACTGATGTCTGATAAAACCAAACAAAACAAAGAAAGAACAAGGAAACTCCTCAAGGTTTTTGTTCAGGTACATGAGCAGGAGATTCACCCCTTTATTTTATTATGCACTTTAAATACATATTGTTAAATATATCAGGAGTGAACTTTAACTTCCTCTGTAACATTTCAGTGAAATGATGAAAAAGCACAAGAGCTAAAGAGGTTTTCAAAATAAAATTGTGCTAAAATGCATTTTTGTTTTTCTTAATCGCTTTGTGTCAGGTGTTTGTAGTGCAGTTACACAAACATGAGGTACATGTCAGCACATTTGTGCGCTTGTTGCTGTTCGACCATGTGGGACTCTGTTAACGGTGCTTGGGAATGTATCCATACCGTCAGAATAACACCACAAACCTCAAAGAGCTTAACTCATAAACCGACATAACATGAAAGGAAAATGATACCCAGTTTCTACGACTCTTTATCGATCAAAACAGGCTAACTGAGGTCTCCCTGAGTCAACCTTTTTCAGAATAAAAGTCATTGCTAATTACTCTTGCTTTATGTTTGGGGTTGTTGTTCTGTTTGGTTGTTTTTGCAGCCTCTTGCAGTGTTTATACTAACATTGCCCTGGTTTTAATGCCATCCAGGAAGAAAAGCTTTACCCACAGAAAAAGCTTTACCCTAAACACAACTGGAGCGTTGTGTTTAGGGTGATGTGCATTGTTAGTTTTCCACCACAAATATCGCTTTGTATGCAGGTCAATTTCGCTCTTGTTTGGCTGAAGCCTCTTCAGCATGTTTGCTATTTCCTCTACATAATTTGTAGTAAGTATTCTCTTTGTTTACTTTCTACAGTGGTTATTTTTTTCTCCACACTCACCACTTACCCCAATGGATAGATTTATGGAGAAAAACAAAATCTCCCATCAACAGATTCTCCCACATTGAGACTCTTAAATATTTTGTTTTTTTTCCCAGGGCTATCTTGTATTTAAGTCCATTCATCTTTCCATAAACTCTAAATCAGGTTCCCTGTGCCTGGTTTAGAAAAGCGTCCCCACATCATGACGCTGTCGCCACCATGTTTTACTGTGCCGATGGTGTTTCTTTGGGTATGCAGGCACACAGCATGTTTTAATTTGGGTCTTATCTCACCAGAGAATCTTTGTTCACGTGTTTACTGCACACTAGTTAAAATGGGACTGCTACTGACTTCTTTCTTGTCTCTACCTGCAGTTCCTCCAGAGTTATCTGCTTCACTCTTTTCTTGCCTTCCAGTGAAGGTTGCTCTTGAAGTATTGATAGCTTCGCAGGCCAGTGCTCAGGAGATGGCTCAACAAACTAACCCTGCTTTAGATTTCTCCAAACGTTTCTCTCTGACCTGCTTGCTGGGTTCCTTGCTCTTAAATACTAACACTGCACATCCCCCTAAAGCAGGGGTGAGCAAGCCTGGTCCTCGAGGGCCAGTGTCCTGCAACTCTTAGATGTCTCCCTGGTCCAACACACTTGAATCCAACAGCTGAATCACCTCCTAAGTGCAGTCAAGTTCTCCAGAGTCCTGCTAATGACCTCATCATTTGACTCAGGTGTGTTGAAGTAGAGGTACATCTAAAAGTTGCAGGAGACCGGCCCTCGAGGCCTGGAGTTGCCCAGCCTGCCCTAAAGGCTGTTTGTTCGCGGCCTTCACAAAAAGTAGTGACACACACTCAGTTGGACTCCTAATGAGAGTACAGAAATATTAACATGTAACACCCACTCTAAACTCGCTCCAATGGCTCTCCATCACTGTAAGATCTGAGCCTTTCTGACTCATCAGTGCAGCCATGGAAATGTTCCTCCCTATCTACAACCTCAACACGTTCCCTGCCTTCCACATGGACTCCTTCACAGCAGAACAAAACTACACACAATGCAGAAAAAATGTCTTTTAATTTAAATTGTAAATGTATTTATTTGAAGTTTTATGCTACTGTTTCTAAGAATTTGTAGCACCTTCAGATTTTATCTAAAAATATATATGGTATAATAAGAAAAATATATTATTGTTAATATTATTATTATTCAGCAGTTCGGAGAGGTCTGCTGCTTGCACTGGATTTTGTTAAGTGGAATCAGAGTTAGGGGGCAAAAATACATGACATAATTTTCCTTCCACTTGATAATTATGCTACTATTACTCTGGGTCAAGTTACATTATTTCCCTCAACCCCCTTAAAAAAAACATACGTTAGCTTGAGGACGATCTGCACTGCTTATGCCAACATTCAGGCGGAAAAAGACAGGAAAGAAAACATTTGCTTTGCAGTTCCCGTGTCTGACAACACTTAGAAAAGCGATGGACACTGTGAACATGCATCTGCAGACTGTTTGTGTTTCAGCAGTCACATCCAAAGGACTTGCAGCATGTTCAAGCGCCAAACACTTCTAGCATCAGCTGTCAGCGAAACCTCAGTCCTCCCAGTTATTATCTCGAGTGGGCTCTCTGTGTCCATGTGCGTGCTACACAAAGAACAGATTTAGGAGATTTTTTTTTTTTTCAGCATCTCCTCATAACTGTGAGTAGTTAAACTTCAGCTCCATCACGATCCATCTTGAATACTGTTAGAGTTAATATTCTTCAAGAACATTGGACGAAATGTTTAGAAAAAGGCTGTGCCTAAAGTCACACATTTTGCACACATTTGTGCACAGCTAATTTTGATATTTTTGCTCAATTCTAATGATGTGTTTAAGTAAGAGAAGCAAAAAAATAAGATCTCGCAAATGTTGTTTTTTTTTTTTGTCCATAATCAGGCCTTACTGTGCTCTGGGCATCCAGGATCTCAGTATGTCTAAAGCCTTTCTGTAACAGTCTGGAGCGAGTGGCTCAAGGCGAGAGCTGCTAGGGTGCATTTAACAATTTAAGAAAAGAGGGATTTCAGCAAATCTGAACCAAAACTGCAAGTGCGCTGCACAGCCTGGAGTCTGAAATGAATTATTGATCACACGACTTTAAACAATGTGTAGCTGTGTATTAATAGAAAGCTCAGAATCTGTGGGTAGAAATTCAAACAGAATCTGATTGTATCAGTTTTGAGCTGAGGTGCTGCTGCTGTCAGAAGAGAGAGAGAGAGAAAAAAAAAAGAGGCCACAAGTGGGAAAAGATCATTCCGGGTATAAATGCCGCAAGGTTTGACCATCTTGAGGGTTTATAAGCTTTTGAATAAATGAATTTCAGAGCATAAAATAGTCGAACATAATTATATAATAATAATAATAATAATAATAATAATAATAATAATAATAAGTTAAACCTGTAATTTAATAAAATAGTTTGACATCAAAGAAATGGACACAGTGACCTATGTGATTTTGCATTTCCTGCTTTCCATTCAGTTTAAAGGGGTGGTGACCTTTAAAGGGGTGGTATTAGATCCTTTCCGGGCATATAGTACCATTTTATAGAACAATCAAGTAACTATGACACCTTCAGTGAAAATGATGCTGTTTATATCAAACATAACTTAAAAGAAATTCAACCTCATTTAACTTGAGGTTCCTGACACTCGGCCTTCAGCGTGTCATCACAATGCCTTTCCTTTATGCTGTTTATTTCTATGGGTAGAAATTCAACTCAATTATTATTTGCAATTACTGTTAAGTTTAAAAAGTTCAAATAATTTCAGGTTTTAATAATATTACAAATTATTTGGATGTACTTTCGTCTCCACGTGTTTACTCAGTAAATAATCTTGTACTTTTTTGATAAGGTGACATTAAATATGAAATTCTAGAGCTGCTTCAAAAAACAAACCATAAATCTTGGATTATTTAAGTAAGATATTATCGGTGCTGTGGTGTCTGGTGGGCGGATGCTAGAAAAGGACCCCAGAATCAAATCCCATAAGACCCCTGTAATCTTTTAGCAAACTTTCAGAAAACAATCTTCAGGGGACGTTTAAAGTCGAAGCTGAACAACCTCAGGAAGTAATTTGGAGAGAGTCTCCAGGAATATTTCTAAACGAAAATAGTCTGTCAAAAGTTCTATTTTTCTTTTACCACCGGAGGTAGCAATTGGTGTTTGACAATGGAAGAAAAAAGAATTGAATTGAAATAAAAAAAAAATATTCTGTTTTCTCTTTACCTTTCTGAAAGTGTGTCCACATTGTTCAGCTTATTCTAAAGTGATGGCGAATATGCATTGAAGTGACAATTAAATGATTGGGTTTAAAGGTTTTTTTTTTCTTGTCCTCCTTCATTTTTGATTTCATCTTTATCACAAGCTCTTGACAGAATGTGCTCGACCGAGCAAGAACACTGAAGAGCACACTGGCTTTTGTGATCCTCATGAGGAAGCCCATTGCAGTGTCTGTTCGACACAAAGAAGGAAGGCGGAAATCTGCTTGAATAAAAGCCTGTGACAGAAGAGCCGTGGTTCAACGCGAAGCACCAATGTTCACAAAACAAAGAAAATCGTCTCGCTTTTATTTTTCCTCATTTTGAGCAGCAACATAACGAATTGAGAAAGAGGTGCTATACGTTTAAGATTCTTCCCCAGCTCTACTACTTAATTGCCTGTAAGAGTCTGATGAAAATGAAAGCCGACACCTTTAAGCACCTTGAAGAGCTGCTGCAGAATGTAAATGAACCGCTCCACAGGAGGAGACGTTGCCAGCCGAATGTACATCTCCAGCAGACTTGGTACTTGGTAAACATTTGATGAAAGCAAAATACACATTATACATATTGCTATAAACGTGTCCAATGAGTTTAGGAGGAGAGCTTGTTATCAATAGCAGCTAAATGGCTGGGAAACCTCTCTAATGTATGTATGAGAGATTGGTATGATTGAACCCACTGATTGCCAGATAATGACAGAATTTATTATTTAGATGCATCTTAAGTCTCTCCTTGTTTCATTGCTTTTTCATTTGTATTCACAATCCTCCATGCTGAGATAACTAAAAAAAACAACAAAGATTCCAATGCAAACAATTGCCTTCAGTCATCTGGAGTCAACCTCTGGGTAATTTAATCTCAGTACAAAACCAGCTGTTCTTTGAAGGTCTCCGAGCTTTGACAGAGAATATTAGAGAGCAAACGGCATGATGAAGACCAAGAAATAGAGCAAATAAAATTGTGGAGATGTTCAAAGCATTGTTAGGTTATAAAGCAATGTCCCAGCTTTGAACACGTCACAGACCACTGTTGCATTTGATGACAAAAGATCTAGAAAAATAGCCTAAACTAATGAGGAGAGCAATAATCAGAGAATCAACTAAGATGCACAAGACAACTACGGAGAAGCTGAAGAGATCCACAACTGGAGTGGAACGAAGAAAGACATTGTTAAGAGGAAACCTTTAAAAAGTCTCAGTCAACATATAGAAGGGGTTCAATTCAGTCAGCTGGGATCCACTAGTTGTGGTTACTACTTTCACTGTCATATAAAATCTAAATGAATCAGACAGAAGACTGGGTGTAAAATAAAATAATAACAATAATAATAATAATAATAATAATAGTAATAATAATGATGATGATGATGATGATGATAAAGACAAATAACTTCTCTTTTTCGGTAATGAAGAAATTATAAAACAAGAATAAATATGCCAGTAATTGGTTTGTTTTTTAATTAAAGTAAAAATAAAATTGATAACAGCGGGATGATGAAGCTTTTCTCCCTGCCCTCCCTGGTCCTGTGATGATGATAACAGTTAACAGCGCTGACTGAGCTGTGCGCACCCACAGTGCGCCGTCCAGCGGCAGAATGAGAGCCCATCGACTATAAAAGCATCCAGTCCGGCGGCTTTGCTCCTCACATTCTCAGGATGAAGAGGATGACGCATCGTGTCAGTATAGGCTGATGCATTTTCATATCTCCCTTCTTTATTTATGTTATTTTATTTTAATTTTTAAATAATGGATAGCTTATGTTTCCATTTGGAGCACCGATAACATGTGAGCGGAGAGTTTTTGGAGACCATATACGCAGGAGGAGGAAGATGGGGATTTTTTTGTCTCCACACCTGTGCGCTCTCAGTGCGGAGGTTACTCTAACACAGGAGGAGAAGCTGGAGACCTTTCTTTAAAAAATAAAAAATAAAAAAGTGAGCCGATATTTCTCTGCACAAGCATGCAGAGCAACAGCAGTTCCCCCGGACCCCCCACCGGGCTGAGTGAGTGCGGGGGGCAGGAGGAGGAGATATCCGAGCTGGTCAGCCCGACAGGAGCAGGCTCCAACCTCCCGATGTTTAACCTTTCACTCAACTGCTGGCTTCTCATCCTCTCCAAGGAGTCCTCCCTGGATCTGCATGGAGACAGCGCCAACCTGCCAGTAGGTTTACTCAAAAGGCAGCAATTGTGTGCAGAGCAGAGCCTCTCAGTATTTGCATTAATAAAGTTTTTTGGATGCAGTTCAGATGCTGAAACGGTACTTTATGTTTGTGATAGGTGCGAGTCGTCATTGCTCTGGTCTACCTGGTGGTGTGCGTCCTGGGACTGGTGGGGAACCTCCTGGCGCTCTTCCTCCTACACTCCCGCCGCAGGGGTCACCACCACTCTGCCATCGACTGCTTCGTGATGAGCCTGACCATCACAGACCTCCAGTTCGTCCTGACCTTGCCCTTCTGGGCCGTGGACACCGTGCTGGACTTCCGCTGGCCCTTCGGCCGCGTCATGTGCAAGATCGTGAGCTCGGTCACCACCATGAACATGTACGCCAGTGTTTTCTTCCTCACGGCGATGAGCGTGACCCGGTACCATTCCCTGGTTACGTCCCTGAAGATGAGCAGCCCCAGGATCGCCACGGCCCGCGCCAAGTGGGTCAGTTCGGCCATTTGGGTGGTCTCTCTGGTGGCCACGCTGCCCCACGCTTTCTACTCCACCACCGTTCAGGTTAGCGCAATTGCACTGACTGCGCGGCCGATTCCTGTGACCGATTTTCTTTGGGAAATTTTTCTTTTTCTTTAAGAAATATAATTTTAAAAGCTGTTTGGATGCACTAAGAATGAAACAGTCTTAGCAATACGAATATTTGCAGTAAGAAAAAAAAAAGTTCTGAACAGCAACCCAAAGTTACAAAACAGTCAGAGCCGGCCCAAGGTACAGGCAACTCCTTGGGCACCCAGGCCTCATGGGACCCCCCCCCCCCCCATCATTGCTTGAATTATAACACAGACAATAGTTCCAGAATTTTAACATTTGTTTAACAATGACAATACTTCTAAATAAAATTTAGCAGTTTCAGCATAGATTGAATGTTTTAAGTTTTAACATTCAAATTTGACATTTATAAGGAGTTAGCAAGTTTATTTTGTAAAAGTCCAAAGAATAATTTTCATGGTTTGATTGTTATGTTATCATACCTACAATCAGATTCTACGAGTTTAATATTTGTGTTTCAGCTCCGTTTGTTCACATCTCAGCAAATAATAATTAATTATCAGTGATTTGTTTTAAGCTCAGCCAGTTGAACTTGGGCCTCCTCTCCCAGATTTCACTGAATTTCTTCGAAACACTGTTAGTGGTGCTGATGTTCTTAACTAACAGGAGGAGGGGAACCTAAATAATATTCTCCGTAAGGCCCCGTAAACCTTGGGTCAGCCGTGCAAGCAGTATATAGAAAACTAACAATAGCATCTGCAGGTTTTGGTGGAGAAGGTATCGGTAACAGAAAAAAAAAACAAAACACAGAAACTTTCATGGATAGGGCGCTAAACTGTTCCTCGTCTTTGGAAGACACCCTCATTGAGAGAAAAAAGTTCAGATTTAAAGCTGAGTTCGATTTTTAAGTTATTCACTCGCTTATTGCAACTATACAAGAGCCTCAAGCAGCCTTTCCCTATTATAGGTAATCATTACATGTTTATACTGGGTCCTGAGGAGATGTCACACTATGTGTATGACAGAGAGCTACACAGCCCTGCAGCTAAACAAGATTTCAGTATAATTTCAAAACAACGATTAAATGATCACAAAGCTGACATTTTAAACAGTCTTTAGTATCTTGACAAATGGCACGGTTAACACGGCTGGTATTTCCAGCAGCACAAATTCAACAGCTCATTGGAACAAATAAATCCAATATTTCTTGATTCAGCATGTTCCCTGGCAGACAGAATTGGACTCTTCGACTGACAACAGGAAACTAAATGTATGAAAACAAAGTTATCAGCAGAAGTTTACCTGATGCTGCAGCCTAAAAGAAAAGCCAACCTGCTGCAGTAGACGCTAGACGTTCCTATCTAGAAGCTTCTGGCAGCTCTTATTTTTCCTTTGACTTCATTTCTAAATACCTCTAACTGTGAGACTTCTTCTTACTAGAAGAACTTCTACACTGAAAAGTGTTTCTTTATGTCATGAACTGATCATGGTTGTGTAAGGTGTATTGACAGACTGGAAACATCAGTCGATCCAAGATCAGAATTGTAGTCGCCAGTGGATTTCCTACTGTATTTATAGTCTTAACCTTTAATCCTGAATTGCTTCCTATTTTGACGAGCATCTTCTCATTCTGTTGTGTTCCCAGGTGTCTGCAGATGACGAGCTCTGCTTAGTTCGGTTTTCAGACTCTGACTCAGGTCACTGGGATCCCCAGGTTTTGCTTGGGCTCTACCAAACACAGAAGGTCCTTCTAGGATTTGTAGTTCCCCTGATCATCATTTCCGTGTGCTACCTCCTCCTCCTGAGGTTCATCCTGAGCCGGCGCATTGTGGGCAGCTCGGTTGGCAACGGCAGCGGCACGGACAAGTCGGAGCACGAGAGAGGACGCCATCGCAAACGCTCCAAAGTTACTCGTTCCGTCACCATCGTAGTCCTGTCCTTCTTCATCTGCTGGCTGCCGAACCAGGCTCTCACCCTATGGGGGGTGCTCATCAAGTTCGACCTTGTGCCCTTCAGCAAGGCCTTCTACAACGCCCAGGCTTATGCCTTTCCGCTGACTGTGTGTCTCGCCCATGCCAACAGCTGTCTCAACCCAGTGCTCTACTGCCTGATCCGAAGAGAGTACAGGGCCGGACTAAAGGAGCTCCTTCTGAGAGTTTCTCGTAACGCCCGGAACGTTCTTTCTCTGGCTCTGAGAGGAAGGAGAGTGGAGGAGGAACCTCCCAGCACAGTTGTGACGCACAAAGACATCAATATGTGATTTATTTTGTTGCTTAGACGATTGGGAAAGCTGTGATTAGATTTTTTTTTTTATTATAAAGAGGATGTCTGAACAACAAACAATAAGCCTTAGGGGTTGACATAGTGTATTTTGTTAAATTTGGAGACAGCCAGGCTCTTTGTTTTCCCCCACTCTCATCTCATCCTCCTCTGTTGGTGCTTGATATTTCAAATAGGTCTCATAGCAGCTTGTGAAACAATAACTGGTTTAATATTTAAGTTGGATAATTCAAGCTAAAAGTAGGCTTAGCGAGAGGGAAACAATATGGTCTCAATTACGAAAGAAATGCCCAGCTAACGTATTTAAAGCTAATTGGCATCACCGACGGAAATGTCATTACCAATCTTTTTCTTTTTGCAAGCCAGTGATGACTGACAACAAGTTATGCTTCCATACAAACATTAAAGCAGCATGTTGCGGACACACAAACTGACAAAAGCTTAAAGGGACATCTAAATATTGCATTTGTCACCACTATTAGTGTCAGTCCAAAGCGGTTTTTTGGAAAAGAAAATACAGGATGTGTTAAAGTTATCTTCTCAAACAAAAAGACCTCAAAAATTGGCTTAAAAAAATATAGGATTTTGATTTACTATCAGGGACAGAATTGAACAAAGATCTCTGGGCGACAACTACCTTATCGTTTTTATATGATTGCAGTATAGTATTGGCCACTAGGGATGTCCTGATCAGGATTTCCTTTATCCCATGTACTGACTCAGGTAACGAATATGTGCCAAGACAGAGCTTCAGTCAGATACATCATTAAAGTCATTTAAATGATTAAAAGAGTCATTAGCTTTAAAGCAGAGTGCGTGAACGAAAGACAACATTTCATCAGCACATATAAGGTCTGGAAAAGCACAGTGAGTGTGTTCATTCACATTGCATGTGCTGCAGCATCTTTCTTCCTGAAAGCCACAGATATTTTTTTTTACCAACTAGGGTTTCTGTTGGATAGCGATAACAGAAAGCTACCGACTAGCTAGGTTAGCTAATGACCTGATATTGCAGTAGGTCCCTTTCTTCACTTAATCGCACCTCTCAAGTCATCTTTTACTGAAATATTAGGCTAACACTGACATGTTGACTCCCTATCTTGACATGACTTGTAGACAATTTAGGTAGAGACTTGAGTGTTGTTCAAGTTACACTTGTGGACAGCCTGTGTTATATTTCAAACACCATTGTAAATGGAAAAGACATTTTGACTTTCAAGTAAAACCCGTGTTTGTGATGTCAACAGAATCGACTGTACAGCCTGTAATATATTTTTGTGGATCATTCACACAAAACAACTTAATCACAGAAATGCAGGCTGATCTCTGGGCCGCCACATGGTAGATCAAGCACAAAATTGCCATATTTTTCTGGAATACAATTGGTCTACAAAACTGCTGTTGACTTAAAAATTCTTTAAAACTTTTCCGTTTTAAAGAAAACCAAATTCAGTGATTTAGAAACCACCTGCTCTGAAGCAACATTTGATCAGTGTTTACTGATCCAGATTTTTATAGTGTATCACACTCTATGAATAAATTGTTTCACAAGATGTCATGAGCCTTGACTTTGTTGTTGCACAGAAATGCAACGTGTCCCTGTTATTATAACAATATTAATCCTATAAGCCCAACAGAGCACATTTGTTGGTGCATTGTAGCTCATACTCTTGCTTATTTCTCCCCACAGTTATGTGATGAAATCTGAGCTGCTTTTTGTTGGATTTAATGTTCCCCTTTGTAAAAAAAAAACAAACAAACAACAAACAAACAAAAAAACAGATCTGCTAAAAAAAAACCCCATCAAGATAATCTGCAGAAATGATACCCTCCCTCTCCAACAGATTTCATTGAAGTCACATGGACAGAAAACCACCTCTCCTGATGTTTTCTTTTCTAACTGTTATTATTTTGACTAAATTCACGTCCATTTCACCCCTTTAGAATAGTCGTGAAATAGTTGAATTTCAGTGACCCCATTCCGCCGCTCCCTTGTGCAATGAAACTACAACTCCTGATTGGCTGCCAATCTGTGTTTCACACTGCCATTCATGACCGTCGTTGTCGTCGGCTCTGTTGTATCGATGTGAATAGTCTGGTGAATTCACGTATGTCCTGTGGCATTAAATAAAGCGAACAGACAAAAGAGTTCACGGACGTTTCGACAAAGTTAATCTCCCCTGCTGCCACAACAGCCTCACAGCGACAAGCTAAATGAGTCACTTGCACAAAAGCCGTTCCACATTTTGCCCTTTTGCAACCTTTAAAATTTCAACACGGATAACCTTCTTGCGGCCACACGGCAGATGAGCAAAGCTCCTGACGTGGCGCAGGTTCTGTGACAGCTCCGCCATTGTGTGCCAATCTGGAGCTGATTACTTCTCCAGTCCAAATCACAGATTTCCTCATATATATATATATATATATATATATATTCTCTTTTGTCTCTTATTGGTGTTGCTAAGAAGAAGAGTGGGGTCTCCAAGGAAACGTCCAGAATTACTTTAAGACACAAAACAATAAAAAATGAAATGTTAAAGTACAAATCTGATTAAAATTACAACCCTCTCCGACACAACGTGCGACCCGGAAACATACGGAGGTGTGCATAAATGATATCGAGTACAATTTAAGTGACGCGGTGAATTCAGTGCATCCGCTCACACATTAGTGGTCGTCTCAGCGCTAATTCATGGGAATCAAGAAAGACCTGACAAAGCCAAGGGCAATCTCACGTGTGCCAAGTAATTGGTTGTCAACTACAAAGAGCAATTTTAATAGCAATAGATGAAAAAGCACTTGAAGAAACTCTATTGAGTAGTTAGGTTTGAAACAATCACAGGCTCAAGGTGCTTGCTTCTCAAGAGGATGCGGTCAAATGGGATGAGCATGAATGATAAAATGGGTCAATGTCAGCCACACTTTTCACAGCAGGAGTGACAACAAGCAGGTGGAGCTGCTACTGAAGAAAAATGTATGTTTAAATACATCAGGACAACTGTTCCTTTGTGCAAGAAAGCTTATATATACGTATATCGCTTCATATATATTCGCTTCATATATATTCCACAAGGCTGAATCTTTGGTTCAGCCTTGTGGAGCTTACATGGATGCTTTAAATGCAAGCAAAATCCAAAGGCAATGTGAAAACTGATTTCTACAGCTTGAACATATTCTGCACACCCTGAAACTCAGCGTGGAATCGCTCTGGTTTAATCAGAGGAAAACCAGCCAGGTCAGGAGTGAGCACTCACAGTTTAACACAAGGAGGAAGAATGTGCCATACGGGTAGTTCTTGCGCAAATCTTTAGATCATGGATATAATGTTAGATTGTTTTTGAATTGTTATTATGCACTTCATTCATTCTTTTTCCAGGGTGGAGTGATGGTGATGGTGATGGAGCAACCTGTAGGAAATTTGTTGGAATGACCAAGAAGCCTGTCATGCGCTGGAACCACGCATGACAGGCGAACAAAGAGAGTGAACAAAGAAGACCAGTGTCTTCTTTGTTCACTCTGTAGTGAGTTTTAACATCAACCTGAACTGAAGGAGTGCCCTTAATACAGCACCAAAAGCACACGTATTCAATCTGCAGTCATCCACGCACAAAAACCCAATGACCTCCTGGAGCAAAGTTTTATCAGAAGATGGAAAGATTGAGCAATTTGAGCAGAACAACAGGAAAACTCTTCAGAGGAGTCAAGGTGAAGCTTTCAAACAGGCAACTTTATCTGCACAGCACTGCTCACACATATCAAAGTGATGAACAAACACTAAAGGAACAAAGAAAAAAGAAAAATACATTAAAGACAAAATATCTTTAAGCGTAAGAACGTCAGTGCGTCCTTACACTTGAAGTGCATAAGGACACACGTTAAGCATCCTGTAAAAAAAAAGAGAGAGTGTATGATTTAAGGCATAAACAAAAGGCTAAGACAAATCAGAAACACACAAAAACAATTAAATAACTTCCTAGAGTAGCTGCAGTTAAGAGTAATCTTTTCAGCTCCATTCTTCTATTCTTTGACAAACATGGAGCCATAGCAGCTGTTGAAGGTCCGATTAAAATGGGATTTATTTTCCTGATGTTGGTCAGGACTATAGTGGCAGTGGTTGCACTCACCTGATCGACTTTTACATGTGGAAAAAAAACCCCCAACAAAAACCACTGTAAATGACTTTTCTGCATCAAGCCGGAGTAGCAACAACCCCAACTCTATTGAAAACATATTGGCTACATGTAAAAGGCCACTCCGTGTCACTCGGGCGAACAATTTGAAGGACCTCTTTTAATTGTGATTAGAAGAGCAATCAGGCGTGAGCTTCGGCATGCAAGGGGAACATTTCAGCAAGTATTAGCGTGTTTGTAGCTATTTGAGGTTGAAAGTATTATTTTCACCCTGAATGACTTTAAAAATCCACATTAAATTCAAACTTGCATCTTTATTAAAAATTAGGGAAGCTGTTTGTTGAAACATCAGTCAACCTTGAAATAAAAACACATCAGATAAATAACCTGAAGAGTAAAATTAGCATGAGATAAATATCAATTATAGGTATATGTAAAGTTTTAGTTGTTTTTTTTTAAATATGTGGAGAATACATTAGTTCTAAGAACAAAAAGGCAAAGTCATGGATCTTGCAGGTAAACTCTGAACTTTGGTTCATTTTCTGCAGAAAAACTACAGGAGCATCTCATGAAAGGAATACTGAGACCATTTAAAGTTGGGTTAACAAAGCCCTCGAGGCAAGATAACCTCAGAAAAACCTCACATAACACACACAAAACAAGCCAAGATCATCAAAGACCTTTAAAAAGACGGGAAAAATGACATGAACAAAGAAAAAAAAGAGCCATTTACTGCAAACAGACATGAAAGACCACAAAATAACACAATAGACAAAAAGACATCAATGAGTCACACAGCAAGAAAAATGAAGATAAACAAAGGGAAGCACCGAGGGACACAAAACAACCACCAGGGGACCTAAAGTGCTACGAGGCAACACAAAAAATAAAAAAACAGGGAGCACAAACAGATGCAAAATAGCTACAAAGAGATTGAAAACACATTAACGTTGTTTAAAATTCACGTGGTTCTCCTCAGGTTCAGGAGTGTATCAGGGAGGACGAGGCGTCTCATAATCTGCCCACAGAACTCGAAGACATATTTTAATAATATGGATCGGGAGTCGACACTTAACAGGGATTTCACACTTCAAATGGTGACTATTTTGTGCAAATCTTTGTCAAAGCTTCTTCAGCTTTTCAGGAGCTTTCAGCATCATTTCACAGGATTCATCATCAAGCGAGCCTGGAGTAGGTTCTCTCACCGGGAGCTCAGGCTCTCATGTCTTCACCAAGGCGAGGGTTTTACCTTCCTACGAACAGAAAAAAAGAAAAATGTGGAAATTATGCACATGTGAAACATCGCTTCCAGTGTTTAAGTAAAGTAATACATTTTTTTTAAATGTGTAAAATAATCCAAATATATACTAGCCTGGAAACACCAAAAATAAATCTTTCAAATATCATTTTTACTTATACAACCCTGGATGTATGATAAATATTCACAACTGCATGGTGCTACAGAAGCCTTTTTATTCAAACCAGCAACTCTTTCTAATGGGTCAGAGATATATAGACAGACAGGTCAAGAAGAGCAACAATCAGAGATGCAGTCAAAAGGTTCATCTCAACTTTGGAGGAGCTGCAGAGATTTAGAGCTCAGGTGGGAGAATCCGTTTAAGGGAAATTGTTTAGCTGGCTGTGCACTCTGGAAATCTACCTTAATGGAAGAGCGATCTGACGAAAAAAGAAAAACAAACATAAAACAAAAAGTCCTGTTTGCCATAACCCACACAAAACACAACAACAGCATCATGATGTGAGGATCATTTTTCTTCAGCATATGGAAGCTGGTCAGAGAAGTATGGAGCTAAATAGAGGCTGTAAAAGTCCTGAGACTGGAGGCAAAGGTTCACCTTCCAGCAGGACAACAAGTCTGAACATAAAACCAGATCTGTAATGCAAAATTTTGGATTAAGTTATAGTTGCAAAAACTTGTGCCACCACTTTGCTTATCTAGACTACCTCCAGATAAGCAAAGTTGACCTAGATACAGCCTCAAAACTCTTGCAGTTGTAACTGCACCAACCACAGGTAAATAAATAACACACTATTTGACTATGCATATACTGTATATATATATATATATATATATATATATATATATATATATATATATATATATATATCTATATATATATCTATATATATAGATA
>CAEFZX010000665.1:0-42375 GCA_903066825.1 Alfaro cultratus | reverse complement strand
ATGTATGTATGTATGTATGTATGTATGTATGTATGTATGTATGTATGTATGTATGTATGTATGTATGTATGTATGTAGAGCGACAACAACAACAAAAAATCTGCCAGTAGAAAGGGCTCCTCTCTGCCCAAAATCTGCACATACAGTAGATACAGCTCAGATGAGGGGAAGTAAGGTTCTGTGGTTCTCTGATAGTCTGCTACTTGAAAATGTAGTCAATCCATGTACTAATGTGTATACTCATTTCTTATGGTCTAGTCCTAGTGAATATTCAGAGACACAAAAACACAATTCTCTGCCTTCTATCAAAGAATTGAAGGACTAGTGTCGCAGCCATCTTAAAAAGCTCACCCATGTGTTTTCTTTTGTCGAATTGATAAATGCAACAGTGCCCTCACTAAAAAGTAAAGCACATTAGCCCAGTTCTAAAGTCATCCCAGTATTTGTGGCTTTGCACCAAAATACATTTCTTTCCTTTAATGTGCCACTGCAATGTGGCACATTAAAGGCACACAATGTGAGTTGGATTACTCACATTCTGAATTTTCAAAACAAACAATTCATAAAAATCGAATTAATTGCTACTTTAAAGATTAATCTCACATGTATTTTTGCATGTTTTTAATGCAAGCAAAAGACTCTGACTTTCACATAACACAAATGGAAAGTCAGATTTGGAGCAAAGAAGTTTATCTGTGAATATGTCCAATTTATTTTTGGCTCAAATGGAAGCTCATACACTTTAGTGAAGTGTTGGGAGTCCATCTCCCTACAAATCTTGTGTTTACAGCAGAACAGTTCCTTCTGGAAAACAACTTTTCCTGTTGGGTGTTTCTTGCTTATTCCATTTGTTACGATGCCTCCTAATGAATGTTTACAGATGAGCTTGCACACAGATCACACTCTTGTGTTTTGTTTTGTTTTTTTTCTCTTTCCGTTGATACCCCTCCCATTCGTGCAGAAGCACTTCCTCTTAAAAGTGAGACATCGAGGGCAAGGTTTAAGTTTATTTACTTTGGGGTTAATCTTAATCATCATGTTTGCATAAGAAACTAAATTTGAGGTATGAGGTAATTTAACTCATGTTAATTTTCCAATTTAAAGAGGACATGTAGTGTAAATAATGCATTCCGATACAGCAAATGATATATAACTTCATTTTTTAATGTTGTTTAAATCTGCCATTTGAGTTACTTTCTGCCTGAAGGGATTCATGCAGATTTGACTTCACTTTCTTACAATGGTGAAAAAAACATATAACTCTTCTGGATTATTTTATGAGTAATAGTTGTTTTTTTTCCTCCCACAAATAAAGCTATCTGCTTAAGAATGAAGGGAAACACGTAAGGTTAAATGTTTTCTTTAATAGAGCTGGGTGTAGTCAAAAAGATATACATCAAAAACAGTTAGCTGACACACATTATGACATTTCAGTTTCCTCCAGCAGAGGGCACTAAGTGACTCTAATGATATCACAACCACATTATCCTGTATTCTGGACTTTATAATGACCACACAAACATATTTAAGTCTCTCAGTTATACAGAATCATGTTAAATAACAAAGCAATATTAATATGGATAAGAATTTTACCTCAGAAACATTTCTAATAAAAGAGGCAATAACCAATATCTGCATAACATTCAAATGAAATAAAGCTTTCTGTATGTGATCATTTACAAAAAAGATTCTTGGAGGATTTAGATTCACATAAGTGCTATGTTCTATTTTTGAAGAAATGTTCTGTACTTGTTCAGTGTATCTGGCGGAGTGGTACTACCACTAAAGGTGTTGTTTCGGGGGTTGTACCTGTGTGCATGTGTAAGAGTTTAAGAAAACATTATTATAGATGTGAAGATTGTCAGAACTGGATTATTTGTTCTTTAGATACATTTTGTGCAGTCAAGTTGTTGTCTCCTGACTTTGCTCCCCTGGTTCATCTGTACATGTGCAAACTCTACTTCTGTTACTTCCATATTCATCTGCCTGTCCACCCGACAACAAGCCTCTGTCTGGTCCACATCTACAAGGAAAGGAAAAGGAAAATAGTAAACATCAAAATCACCATTCACCACCACTAGTCAAAAAATCTATTTGTTTTTGTGTATAGCAGCACACCATATATTTGCTCCATCTTCCTAGCAAACCCATCAAAGTCACCTGGTTTAGCAAACAGTGCTTTTCAGAAGATGACTGTTCAGCTGTTGAGTTTGTGCACAATCAGATATTAGGGTAAACTGTTCATTTCTATAGTAGAAAACTGAAATGTTTAAGTAAATATTGAAATAGTTCTATATTGCTATCATCTATTAAGTGAAGTGTTTTAAAGTGCATCTTGTGTACAAAGTAAATTGGATCATTCAATCAAATCTAAATACATTATTTTTTATTCAATATATTTACAATCTTTTCATGAAAATGTCATGTAATATAATGTAAAGTAAATTGTTGTTGTTTTTTATCTGATGGTTACGGTATGGCGGCACTTTTGACCCTCCATACTTTCACTTCCTTTAAATCATTTGTTTTCCAACAGGGGGCAGTAGAGGCCCACGATAAAAATAAAACTTGTTGTTCTGGGCGTGTCATTTCCCACAACCGTGGTTACAGTCTAACCAGAGCGTTTAATGAAGCAGAACTCTCTGAGTTGTCGTACGCTTCTGTGTTGTTTTGTCTTCCTTCGTTCTCCTTTGTGCAGCGATGCCAGCTGTGAACAGCTTTACAATCAACTACGACGCGCTGAATGAGGAGGGGACGTTTTCTCAGGGAGACATTGTGACGGGACAAGTAATTCTGTCCTTATCTAAGGAAACCAAAGCTCAGCGGCTGTTTGTGAAGGCTAAAGGAGACGCAGACGTCCGATGGACGCAAAAGCGTGGCGAACGCACGCATACGTACTCCGCGCACCGGAGATATTTTAAACTGAAAGAGTTTTTAATCCCAGAAGGCACCGAGGGTAAGCTTTGGTAGCTGCTTTAATGTAGAAACTACAGCATGCTTTTGGCTTCCCCTTCATCTGAAAGCCTGTATGCAGTTTTGTTGTTAAAATGGTCAACAGTCATTTTTTTTTATGAATTTCAAATGTGTGTATGAACTTTCAGAAATAGTTGATACTGAAACTACTAGAAATTCAGTGCTGTAATATTATGGTGCAAGTTCTACTTGTGAAAGTTGTAGTGTTAAGAAACAAGTTGTCAGTCTACAAAGTCATTTCTGTGGCTTTTCACTTGCACAATTTCTGCTGAGAAGGGCAAAAGATAGCTGGGGGCTTAAAAAGTCTACAAAAATAGTTATCAGTTATATATAGACAACAAATTCCATGGCCTGTCTGGATGTCTTATCAATAGGAATGGGCGTGTTGTGTACACAATGTGAGCAATACAACGAAATTTACTCTACACCACAGATTGAGCTGGAAACTGTTTCACTACAATCAGATTCTAAATAAAGGGGGTATTTCAGTGTTTTTGAAAGTCTGGACAGCATTAGATCTTCCCAAATCTAAAGTGTTTAATATTTTGACTGGTTAAATCTCAAATGGAATATTGCAGGCCAAATATCCATCCATCCATTGTATACCCACCTGTCTGTGCAGTGTGGGGAGGGAACTGGAGCCTGTCTTCGGAAGTCATCGGGCGAAAGCCGGGATATGCCCTGGACTGGTCACCAGTCCTTTACAAAGACACACAGGACAGACAACCATGCATACAAACATTCACACCGAAGGATGATTTAAATGCATCAATATCACTAACAGTCATTTTTATGGACTGTGTGAGGAAGAGAACACACACATGCACAGGGACAACATGCAAACTCAGTTCAGAAAGACTTCTTCAGGCCAGGACTCGAACAGATGACCTTCTTGCTGCAAAGCAACTACGTCAACTACGCCCTGCAGACTAAACACTGATTCATTAATGCACTTTAAAAGATTTAAGTAGCCAGTATGAATATTTTTCAGAAAACACACACAATAGAGAGTACTATGAACACTTTCGAGGCATCAGGGCCACTGTAGGTTGAGACACCTAAACAATGCGTAATTGCAGATTCTTTAAATCCTTTGTACTTATACAGTTCACTTTTGTATTATACTCAATGTTTCTTGATTTTGTTTTTGTGTTTTTATGCAGAATGTACTTGCTAGGGTGAGGGTGTGTTTGTGTGTGAGGCAACAGAAGGAGGCGCTTTGACAGGGTGCTGTTCATGCATGCACCACCATATAATACTAGAGTTCCCTAATAAACCCTTATTACAACTTCCACATCAGTGTAATGAATATCACTTCACTATAAAACGTTTGTGTGAAATAAATGATCAGAAAGGCTTTATAATTTAACTAAGTCTACCAAATTTCTTATCTGGATTTCCAGAAACTGTTTTGCCTGAAGGGACCCATGTCTACAAATTCAGCTTTAGGATCCCATCTGAGTAAGTATTTTTTGGCTAATCTAGCCACCTCTGATTGGAGCTTATCAATGAACGCATGACATTATGTTCATTCACTAATGGGTCGAATAACCATAATCTTTTTGTCATACAGAAACATGCCATCGTCTTTCAGAGGAACTCATGGAAAAATTGTCTACAAACTGGAGGCCAAACTGTCCAGGAGCTGGAGGATGAATTCCACTGCAGAAAAGGAGCTCAATTTTGTCTCAAAGTCCTTCTCAAACTTCAACAATCTTTTAGTGCGTATAATATTCCATGATATACTCAGTCATCAAATAAGTCACCCCAAATTCTGCTGTTTTACTTTTGTATTGGTGACATTTGTGGATATTCTGACAAAGTTAAACAAAGGTAAAACAAAAAAACAAACTCATGGCAGAGCCACTTAATCTGTGGTTCTCAAACTAGACAGATGACACTGGTTCTGCTTTCAGTGTCATCTGCAGATATCAATTATTTCCAAAGTGAATAGTTCCAGTTTGATCCTTGTAAGCTGTGAGCTTAAGCTAATAAGCACAAACCAGCAAAAAGTTTGGGTTTTGAAAACCTTGTTAAATAAACTAGTTTGACAATACAGGAGCAAATGCTAATGGACTACTTTTAGTGTTTTGCAGATGGATTATTCTCGTTTTAATCTCTACTATTGTGCATATGACGCTACACTATTTATCTTCTAGAGAGTTTGTAGGCAAAATAAAAAGCTGATTTCTAGCTTTGTTGACGTCTGAATAATGTAATTCAACAGATTAAACGTATCTGCGAGGTTACAGTAACATCATTATACCTGCTGATATCCTGTTTTATTTGCTTATTTGACCTGGCTGTGTGTATATTTGCATTTAGAGTGGGAAATTGTGGCATGATCACTCAGCCAGGATGTTTTTTTTTTTGTATAAGCAGGCACCTTGGTTACGTTCAGTATAATATATGGCTGAATGAGGTATAAAGTGGCAGAAGTGAGAATTAACTACATCCTCTACCATTTTAATTTATGGCAACCATATTAGAATTCTAACTTTAGGGGCACCAACTCTTGTTCAGCTTTGGACTTTTGTCTTTTAATTGACTTCCTATAATTAAAATGCATTATCATGTGGAACGTGAAAACGCCTTTATGACAGTGCTGCTTTGAAGACTCAGTGATGTGATGTCATTGCCCTAGTTTGCAAAGAACAGGCTAAGAAAATCTATTCAGGTGAGAGGCTCCACTATTAGCTGTGCTGTAGATGTTGGAACATTGTCTTCATGACTTTGCTATGACTGTGTTCTTTTTCTGTCCTCCAGTCACAGCAAGTTGGTTCCACAGAGAAGGAGATGGGGATGTTCTCTAAAGGACAAGTGCACATGGATGCCACTGTTAACAAGACGGTGTATGCCCCAGGTAGTCAGATTCTTTTTTCAATTATAAGCTGTTTTAAATGCTAAAGATGGGCCATCAATTTAATTTAAGTGATGTTTACTCAAGTAAATATAAACAACAGTGGATTAATGGACCTTTATAGTTCTGCAGCTGTTTTTTTAAAGATACAAATCTAACAGTGGAAATATTTTCCAATAAAAAAATGCACTTGCTCTAAAGCCAAGTAACTACAGCAGCTGTCCAAGTATTCTGAAGAAAGTTTAGAAATATTTTTAACAGCAGAGGTATATGTATATTTGCTGTTTCTTAAATAATTAAGATTAATAGCTTAAATTCTACATAGTGATTGAAAACTTAAAGAAATGTCAACAATTTGAGATGTTTTTCCTGACAGGTGAAACTATGCTGATATTTGCAAAAGTCAACAATGCTTCTTCCCGAGACATGACTCCCAAATTTAGCCTGGTGCGGAGTGTTCAGTTTCGCGCTCAAGGAGACACCAAAAATGAGGAATACACTGTCGAAAAAGTGGTGGATAAGTTTATCAAACCCCACACCCAACACGAGGTCAAGTGTGAAATGAGGATTCCCACTGATGAGATGCATTCCATCGAGAACTGTGAAATCATCTCGGTGACACACCAATTAAAGGTACAACATAGAAATGTGTCAAATAGAACTTTTTATTTTAAAATATGCATACTGAGAACTTTTCAGTTTTTAACAGTTTTAAGCCATTTAAAATTGAATCATAACTTTTTCATGATTTCTCACAGGTATATCTGGATATCAGCTTTGCCTTTGATCCAGAGATTATCTTCCCAGTGCTTATTTTACACCCTACTTTAGTCTTTGGTGCTAATAACAGTGGGCCTGTTGGTCCTTATCCTGTTGGCGCTTTCGGTGGTCCAACCAACAGTGACTTCCTTCCCCCTGCAATGGCTGTTGGTCCTTATCCTGCACCACCGTCTTCAGGTCCCTATGGCTACCCAGGTGCCCAAAGTCCTTCTGCACCACCACCTGCGTACCCAAATAATCCACAGGTTTATTGTGGTCCGCCAGGGCCTTATGCTCCTCAGCCACCTCCCATATATGGGGCCCAGAGCAACCCAATGCCACAGGGGCCTTCTCCATATGGATGTCCATTTTCATCCTCTTCATCCTCCACCATGCTTCATCCTCCACCGCCCGCTCCGATGTTCCACGTGCCCCTTTCGGGGCCCCAGGTCCAGCCACCTTTTTCCTCTGTGTCTCCTTCTGCTCCCACTTTCAACCCAATGCCTTCTGCTCCAGTCATGACTACAGACTTTCTGGCTCAGACAAATGATGTTCCTCCTGCATACACATCGCTTTTCCCATCTTCGACTCCATAAAAATCGGATACAAAATAACCACATATTTCAATTATGGCTAAAACATATAGGAAACCACATAGGCTTTACCATGCTCCATAAGAATGCTCTAAATGTGTTGTTGGAGAGTGACATAATAAAGCCAGTGTAATCAATATTAAAAATATTAAGCATGATGAAGTATACTGGAAAAAGATTTTGCCTTGGCATGCCGTGTTACAGATTAATTAAGTTGCTTTTGGCCTTTTCGTCTGGTGCTAATAATGTAGCTAAGCTTATATTCTCAGGATACCTATGCCTTAACATATGAAGTGTGCTTTTAGCATAAATTTATACCTGTCTACCTCTATATCAATTGTATGTAAAGCTTGTATTTTATGGATCTAATATGTTCAAATAAAGATCCTTACATAATTTCTGTGTTTTTGTTGGGGGTTTTTTAATGGTAGATTAAGGATTTGGTAATGTAAGGGAGTTGTGATAAACTGATAAAGACATATAATGTCATTTGAATGAATAAATTTATGCTTTTACAGGCAACTTTGCTACAATTGTTTAGTTGCCTGCTAACTCAAACGGTGGTAAACATTTCACCAGTCTAATCGTTTAGATATCTGGATATGGCGAAGATGTTTTGCTGTACTTCAAACCAACCATCAGAACGGGATTTGAATGTTTTTGAAAATAGAATTGTGTCACTATATTTGTGTGTTTCAGTATTGATTTTTATTTTTGTTCATTGAAAGGTCTTGCCATAGTTCCTTTGTTTAGATTCTTAGTTTATTGTATACTTCCTCGTGCTTTGGCACTTATTTTCTTGTAGATCATTATCAGTTCTTTTCCCATGGTTGATACTTTAAGCATATCTTAGGTTTACAGAGAATTAACCAACAAAGAGAAAATATCAAGTAAGTGTCAAAGACGTGAATAAAATGCATTGTTGATGTCAAAGTATAAAAAAAGAAAACAAATGGGACAGACTGGTTTGAGATGGTGGAAAGGTAGCAATAGTTCAAATGATACCTGGTAACAAGACATGTAGATAATGGACATCACTGTTTCTCCTGTCAGCTTAGAAAACAAAAATTTGAATCTTAAATGAATTTCAGCTTTGACATTCAGATTGCAGCATGAGAATTTAATGTAAACCTAAATGCGTAGATCCATTCTGGTTTGTATTGACACTTAAGGTAGATTGTGGTATAAATGATATTACATCAGCACACATTTGGCCCCTTTGTACCATTTGAGCATCAGGTTACTTCAAAACTAAAACAATACAAAAGGTCATTAACAAATATCTTAGTTAACTAATAGGAATTACCATTGTAATACCTATTTTTATACACACATACATATGGAATGATAGTGTCACTTAACCTACATCTTAACCTGACAATGCATTGGCAAAGCAATAAACATTTCTTAACTTCCCCCCGATCCGCCCCCGTCTGGGCGGATCCGGATGCAATGTGGTGTTTCCAGAAACACCGCTAGGACGTTTTACATCGGCAATAAGGGACACTAACATGTCAACATGTTCCGAATGAACGACCTGAAGATCATTTGCGAGGACGCGAACAGAGATGGCGCTTTTTCCGAAGGAGACACGGTCGCAGGTTTGGTTTCTTTTAACCTGTCAAAAGAGACGAAAGTTAAGAGCGTCAGTGTGAAACTTAAAGGAGACGGTCAAGTTTATTGGACCGAAGGAATTGGAGAAGACGAAAGGTCGTACAGCGCAAGTAAGCGATACCTTAAAGTCAAAGAATACCTGGTGCTGGAAAAGACGGAAGGTAAGTAAAATAAATGCGAGTTTTTACATCCTTTTAATTGTGGGGATAATTGCTTTTTTCCTTGTCACATTTGTATGAAGGTGTTAATATGGTAGTACATTTTAATGGAGGTCATATTTTGGTGTTTTCTAATAAGGTAAAGGTAATTTTATTTATATAGCACATTTTCAGCAACAAGGCAATACAAAGTGTTTTACAGGAATTTAAAGGAAATACAAACAAAATAACAAACCAAAGGAAAGAGCAAAAGAAGAAAAAACTAATAATGTTGATCCAAAGTAAATAAACTAGATACTCCTATTCAGGGTTGGTAGATAAATATAAGTATTCTGCGGACTTTCTAAGTGTGCTCTAAATTTGCAAAAGTAATGATCACTCCACAGTTTCTAAGTAATAATAAAAACTAAGTGTTCATGTTCTGGAAGAATTTTTTCTGGATTTTAAGTTCGTTGCAATTCCTTTTCTGGGTTGCAATAATAGGAGTAATAATCTAAAAAAAAGTCTAATATTGATCTAAATAGTGAGTACAGTTTCTAAAAAATAAGTTAAAGAGTGACTAATAAACTAATACACTAGAGTCTCTGGATTCCAAGTTTGTTCTAATTTCTTAGAACAAACTTGTTAAAATTAAGCCGCCAATTAAGCATAATTTTAAAACAGCAGCAGTCTTTGACATTCAATATTCTATCTTAAGTTATTGCAAACTGGCAGTAAATTATGTGGAGTTGTTTAGAATTTGTGATTTTGGCATTTTCTTTATAACTAAATTACTGGAAACAAAGATCAGGAAAAAAGGGTAGAAATAGATGAATAGAAGAGATAAGAGAAACTGGATGTAAATGTCTCTTTTCGGTTTGGGCAGGAAGAAAGTGTGTGGCTTTTGACAGACATGTCTGATGTTTAAACGAGCAAACTGAAACTAGTTTGCTTTACATTCAATAGACTACGGAGGCGTATTAATTCCTCTGAACACAATTCGCTGGTGTCTCAGTTTTCACGCAACTGTCTTCTTTTTTTGTTCAGGATTGTTGGTTACTCCCAACTGTGGAATTTCCATTATTAAAGAGACCATAGACGTCTGATGTGTTAATCTCTGTGTCAGACTTTTAAAAATTCCCCCTTAAAGCAACAAATTAAGAACAAAGTGGTTTTATATTATAGGTACATCAATAAATGTATAATTAACACATATGTCGTTTGTTAATTTTAATTATGCTGCAGAAATAAATGTTAGTCAAAAATAATTTGCTAATATGAAGAACCTATCAAACAAACTACAATATTATACAATATTTATGTCAACATTTAGAAGTTGTGACATCTAAATATCCCAATTTATTTTCACAACATTTTATTTTCCCACAACAACAGTGTTTTTTTGTTGTTGTTGTTGTTGTTTTTTTAAATGATTATTTTCTAAGCCTTTCACTGAAATGCTTACTTTCTCTTCTCAGGCAGTGTACTTCCTCAAGGGACCAATCAATTCAAGTTCAGGCTTCAAATTCCACAGGAGTAAGTGTGATTTTCTAACATATGCCATGAAATGGTGAAAGTGGTGTTATTATTTCTGTTTACAACCACGTCCATTCTTAAACATGTTTGCCCTGTCAGGGACTTGCCATCATCCTTCAAGGGGATACATGGCAGCATTGTTTACAAGGTTGAAGCACAGATAAGTAGGAAATGGCGTTTGGATTCTACAGTGCAAAAGGAGATCCAGTTTCTTTCAAAGTCCATACGAAACTCTCGCCAAGTTGTGGTAGGTGTGACTCTCTGGTGTTGTATCACATTGTTGAACAAGCTTATTGAGAAAATACTTAAAAGGTTTATTTTTATTGCATATTATAGTGTCCACAGTCCAACTCGGTAACAGAAAAGATAGGAGTTTTCTCCAAAGGAGAAGTCCACATGACTGCTTCTGTAAACAGGAATGTTTGCTTTCCAGGTACAGTTTCATTTTTCTCATTCATTTTAGGGGAGAGAAACTGTTAACAGGACAATTCCACAAATCGGCTTTTATGCAGGAGTGGCAGAAAGAAACCATTTACTTAAAGACAGTCAAGTCTTTTGATGTCTCAAGGTCATTTTGAGGTGACAAAAGACTTGAGATAGGGGTCAAAGTTTACATTTGAGCAGGACAATGACCCTAAATCTAGATCTTACTATGTACACGTGACGAGACCTGAAAATTTACATTAGCAAGGCTCTCCATCCACTCTGTCTGAAATTTGTGGGCACATATGCAGGGCACTGTATTTACATTGTCATTACTGGTCGACAGTATGTTTACTTACATTCAGATTTTTCCGTTTCTTTAAACAGGTGACACACTAACTGCGTTTGCCAAAATCTCCAATGGTTCCTCCAAGTCAATGAAACCAAAATTCAGTTTACAGCAAAGGACTGTTTACATCGCTGGGGGTTCCAAAGACATCAGGGACAATTCTTTATGCAAAAAAGTTGGAGACACCATCAAACCAAACTCTCAGGAAACTGTGTCCTGCACCATCGATGTTCCTCCAGGTGCTATCTACACTCTCAATAACTGTGATCTTGTCTCAGTTGAGTATTACCTCAAGGTATGTAAATATCCACTGGTTCCACACACATTTCTTTTTACCTTAGGTTTTCTGTCCATTCAACTTTTCATCAAGGTGCTTCCATATGAAATGCTGATTACAACCAGTACTTGTACAGCAGCTTGTCAACCTTGCTGGAAAGCTATCAAGTCACTAGCTGTCCAGCTAGTGACTTGTTTCTGTGATTTTGTTTCTGTATTAATTTTTTTATTAGCTGTAAGCCATAGGTATCAAAATTAACAGAAATCAGTACTGGCATAATCTGTGTCTCGTAAGTCAATCAAGAGGTTAAATTTTTAAATCGTGAAATAAATTAAAGTTTTCATCATAGTCTAAATGATTGACATGCACATACACAATGTAAACTGGTTTTATTCATGTCTGCATTCACCAGGTGTACTTGGACGTTAGTTTTGCCTTCGATCCAGTGGTGGTGTTTCCCCTGATAATTGCTCCTGCCGTTGCACTTGATCACTGTGAGGACTTGGGGCCTTACCCAGGTGGTCCTTCCGGGCCCCCGAGTTACAGTGACTGCTCATCTGCAGCTGCCTACCCTAGTGAATTTAATCCCGTACCCATAAGCACAGGTGCCTGTGGGTACCCCACACTGGAAGATAAACCCCCGTTATACAATTCTCTTTTTCCCGATGGTCAAGACACAACTGGCAAGAGTGAGCCAGTTCAAAAACACTGAGCTTAAGATATAAAACGTAGTCAGAATTGACAATTGTGTCAATTATGTCATTATCAGTAGCAGTTTGCACTAAAGGAGGACTTTCTGGTAAAATAAAAACCTGTTTGCTTTCTCCTGATTACATTGTTTGTGGAGTCCTGGAAAGAAATAAAATCCACTAATATCATTCAGAACCACAAAAGGCTTCCAGTTTCTTTTAGAGATGAATGGGGCTTTCAAACTTAGATGGTACATTTATGCTCGCTAATGTAATTAGTTATCCATGGAATCTTTCCACTGTTCTGGTTTCGCCAGACCGAGTAATAAACAAAGTGCTTTGATTACTGTTATAGTCCTGGGATGGAGGTAGCTGTAGATATCAGTATCACTGTGATACTGACTCCATAGAAAAGTTTTCCTTGCAGCCAGGTGGTGGTGAAAACCCCCCAACAAAAAACAGACAATCTCTACAACATAATCAAAAACAAAGAAAACTGAGGAAAAATACTAGTGCAAATAAAAAAAATTATCAGATTAAAAGGACAAATTACCATAACCAGTGACCTTTTGAATTGATCTAATGAATGGCCTGAGTGATGAAAGCATCGTTCCATTAGTTGGTCCTTGATTTCGGCTGTCTCAAGCACTTTCAAGACGATAGTGTCATGTTGTGGGTATAAATTGGACACAAACGCAGACACCTGGAGGCAACAGGTGATGTTGAGTGATTAATGGAAAATAAAGAAAAATCCAAACTTACGAAAACGTGAGAAGCGGAAGTGAAATAAAATACACCATACCAAAGCCAGTCAGGAGATAGGAGAGGAGTACGGGGAACCATCGAAGAAACGGAGAGACGACGAGGAATGAACGGAGGAACCAGTGAGGAGAAACTGAGAGGGGGCGAAGGAGAGTGCGCAGGGGACTAGAAAATAAACATAATAAGTGTTATGATAGTCTACCTATCATAACACTAAAGAATGATAGGTAGAAGAAATGATGAAACTAGATTAACTAAGAACAACTAGAAGAAATAAACAACTAGAAACACTAAGAAGGACTGAACTAAAGTAAAATTGAATCAAGACTAATCAAAATAAGAAATAACAGAATAATAATGAAACTAATATAAAAGGACTAAACCAAAGTAAAACCAACACAAAACTGATCTAAAAAAAAGAGGAACTAAGAACAACAAAAGCAAACAAAACTCAAGCCAAACTCAAACAATCCCAGATCCTAACAGGTAGGAATTAAAATCCAGCCTGAACTGGGAAATCAGTGGAGTGAGCAGACTACATGACTGAAGAGCAAATTAACTCATTACACATACTCAGTGGTGGTCTTCCTCTGCACCCCGACACTCATTTTTTGTTTTCCCAAATTGATTACATTTCACAAATCAAACAAGGTAAATCCAGTCTTTTGCTTGTCACAAACAAAACAATGAAGCTGAACATGCTCTTTTGTTGTTACAAACAGAATAAATCTAATTGTGTTTTACGCAGTGTACAATCTTGACTGCTAAATAAATATGCATATCATTTGCTCCTTCATAAGCATCTTAACTCCTTGACATCCCGAAAAGAGACACTTTCTGTGCTCAGTGTTCAGCTGTGGGGGAGATTTCTCAGAAACATCCTCCCTTTTTTCTGACGCAATCAGGAGTTTTATAACTGCAATTGTTAAATACTTATACCTGACAACTGCAGTTAATTCACTACATATACTCAGATGCCCGTTATTGACTTAAATGTCATTGCAGTACCCCACCACTGCAGGGCAACAAAAACACTCATCGTATAAATTTTACCCCAACTGCCAAGACAGCAGTGAAGCCAAATCAAATTTAAAGTGTTGTTAATGAAAATAATGAAATCTACCATCTGATCTTTTTCTGTAAAATCAACACGGTAGTCTTTTTTGCAGTCCACAAAAAATAAAAAATTGGTGGTCCTTTCAAAAATTACTCTACAGAAACCAACAGTTTCGCTTTACATTTAGCCTTGTATATATTTACAAATGTTTCACTGGCAAATATTTTTGGAGGTTTCTCAACACGCAAGTATTTTTCTTTGTGTTCTTGTCAACACATTCTTTGTCTGAGATACAGGAAAACATCACATGATCATGCAGGCCCACAAAAGCTCTCCAGCTTCTCATAGCAACGGGTGAGAATGTTTGATTCGAGTGGTAACACTGTTTTCATCTGCTAGCGGATTTATGCTCTTTAAAACTCATTAGCAGTCTGTGGAGTCTTGGCAGAGTGGTTGTAAAGCAATGTTCTCTCCTGGCAGTGTGGGAAACAAAGGGCCTACAGTGGGGAAAAGGCTGAATATTTAATCAAGAGTTTATCTTGTCCTTTGTTGTGATTCTATTTGATTTGTTTTGGTTTTTTTTTGCCACTTTATATAGCAAAAAATATATACTAGATAACATTATATATATATTTGCAGCATTCTTTTAATGAAATGTTCATGTTGGCAACAGTGTATTAGTTAATTGATGTGTTTACTTCATTGTGTTTTAATAAAAGATTATCCATCTCTCTGCCTTCTGAGTCTCAAAACAGTTCAAAGAAATACTTATAATGTAAATGTCAAAATGATCTTTTTTGTTTTTTATACTTCACATAAATGACGCGTGCAATGTAGCTAAGTTAAGATTTACTTCATTTGCGGATGATACTACATTACATTTCTCAGTATTGGGGCAGCTTCAATCCTATGATGGAAAGAGAAATAAAAGTAATATAGAAATTATATGAACACATGGAATAAAAAAAGCTAAACTTATGCTAAACAGTATTGAAATTGTAAGAATGTATGAAATCAGATTTTTGGGAGTTGACTTCAAATTCCTCTTCAGGTCGTACGCTCCTCCCAGTAGATGAGTATTGCTGGATCACCATCACCCAGCGAAAGAGCCGCATTGACAGAGCATGGTGCACTTTCCACACTCATCCCCAACTTGACCCTGGGGAGAGATCCTGATGACCGGAAGGGCGGCTCTGTCACTCCACTCCATCAGGCCTGAAAGCTTCCTCTGCTGATGTCGATTGTTCATTGATAAAACAATCAAAAATCAATGTGGCTGTTTTACTGACGGTGAATTGTGCAGGGTATGTGTTTGAATGGGACTGTATTTATAGACGAGAAATATTTGAGAGAGTCAAAACAACACATACAATAAAAACAGGCCACAATTGGCATTTAATATTCTAAAATATATATTTTTTCCTGATTACATAATCCACTAAATAAAACATGTATGTCTACTATACTTGCTAAAATATGAAGTCACTTTAAAGTCAACAAAGGTTTAAATTGTTTTGAATAGCAGGGGACAGCGTGTGGAGGTCTTTCTTTGGCCCCTCCCTTTTCCTGCGTCTCTGGGAAGTTTCTCTCCCTCCCACTTGTTGCTACTGCTAACAGGAGAAAAACTCAAGCTCATATCTGCACCTGCCGTCGCTATGAGAGGAAAAGGACTGCCTTCCGAGTTTTTGCTTTGCCTTATCTTTTTGAAAGGTAAAATCTGATGCCATTTGCATTTTTCGCCGATCTATGCAAGTTATGGAAGTGCACCTTTTGACACAAGTTGTTTTGATTTTGCGTAGATTTTGCGGAGTAACCAATTAGGACCGCGACGTCGTGATATTTTAGATTTCATTTGTGTTTCAGCTGCACTAAAATCAATTTACCGAATGAAAGAACCAGTAGAACCGAAAGAAAGAGACCGCTGAACAATCTCCAGAATTTAGAAAGTATTTCCTATAATGATAAAACTTTAAATATTCCCGAAGTATGGTATGATTAGTCTCTGCTGTCAAGTAATTCATAAGAAGTCAAACTTCTTATGACTTATTACAAATAGAAATGAAAAGAAACAAACTGACACACTAACTTAAACAATATTGTACCAAAAAATGATGCAATAAAGAATCATAATGTACTTTATGTTTCAGAAAGCAGAATAAATGAAAATAAGTTCTGGGATGTGCATACCCTGGCTTTTATCATTCTTTATTAAACATTAAAATTGGTTGTTTCTCCTGATCTCCTGGTTCTCATAGCTTTTAGTCTGATAACTTCTAAATTAACTAAGTTTATATGTAGAGTACATATAAACTTTTTGCATGGACACATCTGTATTAATAACCCAGTGTTTATTGCTTTTTTATAATATTCCTTAGGATTTTGTCTTGAATGAGCAAATGTGTCAAGTCACATCCAGTCTCTGGAGCTTTTACTCAGTTTTGTAGTTCTTAGTTATTTTTATTTTATTCCTTGTTTGGTTTTATTGTTTTTTGGGGGGTTTTTATTATGTACCTCACTTAGGTCCTGTGTGTTGTTTGAAAGTGCTTTATTAAAAAAAACCGCTAGGTTGCACTGAATTAGTGTAAATGAATATGGAGATTGTTTATCAGAACATGCCTCCTTCATGTTTCTCCCACAGAAGTGTCTGGATTAAAGATTCGGAACAAGCCTCTGGGTAAATGCCTGCAGGTGCAAGAAGGAGCAACAGGAGGTCAGGCGTCACTTGGAGAGTGCAGCCCAGACTCGCCTGTCCAGGAATGGCACTGGCTCCCAAAACTCCAGGCGCTCAGCAGCCTCCACACCGGAGAATGTCTGACTGCACCGAGGGAGGAGTATGAAGGCGTTGTTTTGCGACCCTGCATTTTCAAAGATGGAGCTGGTGGCGAGGATGTGGAAAGGGAGGTGAGAGGCCAGGCTTGGACTTGCACAAAGAAAGGCCACATAACTCTGATAGAGAACAGGCTTCACTTGAGTGCTACAAAAGACTCCACTCTGGTTTTTCTGCTGAGGGAACATAAACAGGTAATGATTTTGTTTTACTTCATTTAGTTAGTAAGTTAAGTTTAGCTGGTTTGAAACGCCTTCAGAGGCTGTCATGGTTCCCCCTCTTTGCTAGCAGGGCAGCAAGTGGCGAGCTCTCCATAACCAAACGTTGTGCAACGGGAGAGACGCTGAAGAAAACCCAGACCGACCTTATCATCATGTGGAGTGGAAAAAACCAAACATTTCTGAAAACCCTTTATCAGAAAGACACATGCAGGTGAAAACATGTAAGAACCAAACAGAAGCTTACGCGTAAAGATGTGCTTACTTGTGTCTCCCTTCAGATTGCTGCAGTACTAATCAATTTTTAAAATGGATGAAGGCAGACTTTACATGTTTTAATACTGATTTCTGTTGACAGTTAACAGTTAAACAGATGTGGATGTGTCCATATACATCAAAAGAAATGTTTCATTGTCATTCCAGTTTTTAAGTGTGGAAACCAAAGTGTGAAAAATATCCTGGGGGAAACCAAAGTTTGAGTACAGCATGTATTAATTCATCTAATTAAATCAACAGGACTCTTTGTAGGATGACCCATGAAAGACTGATTTTAATGTTTTTCTTCATCATGGTGAACTGGTAGCATAAGCCTGCACCATAAATGTTTATACTAGTCCATTACTGCTATAAACAAATTATGTAGCCATTATGTCCATATGATGGATTTGTTAGTTTTTTCTCTTTTTTTTACTTTATTGACAGCAGGCCAGGTTTCATCCTGATAGTCTGAAGTGTTAGATTTCCAGTAGGAGAGCCAGCTACTCAACACAGGCCAAGAGAACAATGTGTAGAATTACAGCAGCATCCACACAGTATAAACTAGTTTGGATAAAATTGCATTGAATTTCATATACATTTCACCTTTAAACCAGTATTATTGGTTCTTTAGAGATTCAAGAAGGATAAAATCATTTATTTTCAGCAATGGCCTCTAAATGACTTGGGTGTCTTTGTATTGTCCTTTCGTCCAGATGAGGGTATTTTGGACTCCAAATGGACAGAAGCTTATTCTGTAAAGGACGTGACGATTCCTTCTTCTTTAATCACCAAATCTCCTGCAGATCCCACTATGGTATTTTTCACTATGGATTATGGTAAGTTTATCAAACTGTAATCCATAAAATGATTGAACGTGTTAGAACTGATCTGTATAAATCTTAAGACCAAAACAGTTAGTTGCCTCATATTCTGCAATTGCTCTACATAACCTCTAGATGGAAGCAGTTCTTTATGAATAGTGGGTAAAGGTCAGTGTGGATGCAGTAGAGCATGCATAAAGACCAAGTTACAGGCTCAGATTTGGATTTATTTAAACAAAGATGTGAAAGCTGATGTAAAATATAAACTGGTGTCTTTAAATGTACCCATGTGTTCAGGAATGGGATGGAAGATAACCATGTTGGTGTTGAGCTCCTTGGCTCTGGTCCTAGGAACTATAATTCTCATCCTCAATGTGTACTCCAACAGGTGAAGATGGCAACACACACACGCACGCACGCACACACACACACACACACACACACACACACACACACACACACACACACACACACACACACACACACACACACGCACACACACACACACACACACACGCACACACACACAAGACACACTAAGCATGTCATTAATTTGTTGTATGAACACATCATTTTCACAACATGTTGATAAACCCATTTTCTTCACTTTTAAGCGTCAAAACAGAAGCCCTACTCCAGGTTTAGGTAAACTTTGTTACGCGAGCCAGATGTGGATCTTTAGTATTTCACTTACCCTTATTTTTTGCACTCTATTTCTTTATGTTGTGCCAGGAGGAGAAAAGTGGTTTGTGTCTTGAAGTCGTACACTCCCTCCCCAGAGATGAGCATTCCTGGATCGCCAGCGCCCAATGAAAGAGCCGCCCTGACCGAGCATGCCATGCACTTTCCACACTCCTCGCCAACCTTTCCACGGGGGGAGATCCTGATAGAGTGGAAGGACGGCACTGTCACGCCACTATATGAGGCCTGAAAGCTTCCACCGCTGATACGGATTGAGAGCTTGGTTGTTTTTCTGGCAGTGACTCTGGTGCAGAGATAGGTTTGTTATTCACTGGTTCAGTTTGAATGGGCGTATATTGTGACGGGATAGTTACCAAGAAAAAAAAGCAATCTGCTCCGAGTGTGTTGCTGGCAAACTTTTAAAGGTGTTCCGTAGATTGTTTCACAATCTTCAGTCTTGAAGACATTCAAGGCTTCCTCAGCTTTTCATCTGAGGAAGATGAAAAGCTTTGTGTAGTTGTCATGCATTTGAGCTCACACTAAAATATGGGCAAAAACATAGTTAGAATGACTAACTGGAAAATTGCAAAATAATGATTTAGGGTAGTATATGTCTACCAATAAATTTAGTTAATTTTAGTTTCTTATAAAATCATATTCATGATGCTGACATGTACTGTTTCTGTAAAGGATGACATCGTCTTTTATGTGTCAAGGCATAATAAAAAATGATCAAGTCTTTACCAGGCTCAAAACATGTTTAAATCTACAGATATGTAGAAAGGAAAATGGAAAATCTGTGTGTGCTACTCCCCTTGCAATCTCATAGGAAAAGTCCCAGTCAAGTTTTCCAACTCAACTACATTTTATGAACTGGTTGTGGGCAAGTATGAACAGCAGAGGATTTGATTTTTCTGGAGGATATTGATGTGCTTCCCAGACTGGAGAAGAGAAGTAGATGATTTAAGAGAAGAAATTGCTAATTAAATGGGTCGCTTCCAAGATATTTCAAGTTGATTTACAGATGGGAAACTTTCCAGAGAGTAATGCAAAATCCATACAAAAAGGCCATAGAAAGGTTAGGTTAACTTTTACCTGTGTGAGTTGGCATGTTAAAGTTTACGACTGCAGTTA
Organism: Alfaro cultratus; assembly: GCA_903066825.1. Classification (NCBI taxonomy): domain Eukaryota; kingdom Metazoa; phylum Chordata; class Actinopteri; order Cyprinodontiformes; family Poeciliidae; genus Alfaro; species Alfaro cultratus. Next base: position 22,407 of record CAEFZX010000665.1, on the reverse strand, counting down.
CAAAAAAATAATGCAAAAATGTAAATGCTTGTTTGAAATGATTTTTAGAAGAAAGTCTTTTTTTTTTTTTTTTTTTAATAAATTGCAGCACAACATACATTTTGCAAAGAAGCCTCTGAATTAAACCCGTTCTCAGTCCTTTGTTAAACTAGATATGTTTAACTTTACTGCAAAACAACATCCTTAAGAAAAAAACCTACTGCAACAAATTAGCACAATTTTTTAAGTGTCCAGTAAGGTGGTGGAGGATGACACTTTGAGCTCCTTATTCTGTCACAAGATCCTGGCGCCTTCCATTCATTGAGTCGTTCATGAATTATGCTGTAATCTTGGAGTCTTGGAAGACTTTCTAGTTTCCTAGAGTCAAATTTGAGGCCATTTTCTTTTCTGACAACTAAAGCTTGACCAGACAGGATAATGAAACATGACAACACAGCAGTAAATCTACAAGAGTGGCTGAAAGAGTAGATAATTGAGGTCCAATCAAAGTTCAAAAAATGCTGTGGTGGGGCCTTAGAAGGCCGTGCAGAGATTGATGTCTGCAAACCTTAATAAGCTGAAGCAATGTTATACTAAAGAGTGAGCCAAAATTCCTTCAAAACCACAGAATTGACTATTAAATCCATATAGAAAATGACTATTTTGTTTATCAAATTTTGTGTGTTTTTAGTCTTTCACACTTCTTATTGTTTTACTGATTAAATATTGACAGCATAGATTCTATGCAGTACATTGATTTGGGATAGAGTTGAAAAATCTTGGTAAACACATTTTTTTTCCTGCCCTGATATTTAAAATTCAATCCATGAAAAAAAAAAGTCTATGTCTATGCTTTGGAAGTTCGAAATCAAAAACAAATTCATAACAAAATTCTTTTTGTAATATTTATGCTAAGTTATTATCCCAATGTTTTCAGTAAAACTAATTGATAAAGTGGTGTAAGGAGATCATCCTGCATCTTTGCAGCAACTGTCAGCAGAGGAAACAGTGAAGTGATCTGAATATTCCTGTTAGATTTGGCAACACCAGCTAGCTCCTCAAATCATAGCTGACTGCGGAAACTTCACACTAAAGCAATGCAGATTCTGTTTTTCATACTCCAGGAACTTGATTTCCAGACAAAATGCAAATATTACTTTGATCTGAAAATAAAACACTTTGTTTTCTTCTTAAACTCAACTTTTTGTTAATATTCAGTCAAGTTTAATAGAGTAGAATATGTGGCTCTCTTTTCGGATTGAATGCACCTTTTGAAAATAACCTTTACCAATGTATTAAGAATTCTTTTTATCAACCTCACATTTCTGTAATAAAATCACTTAATTAGTCTGATGTAACATTCTACTCTTAAACATCTTGTTTTCATTAGCTGTTAGCAAGAGATCTTCAAAGCTAACAGAAATAATAATAATAATAATTAAAAAAAAAAACATTACCGTGTGTGATCTATATTATTTTCATTTAGTGAACTGAATTTCTGGAATGAATGAGCGTTTAGGTAACATTATAGATTATGAAATATATCGTCATGGCTGTTTACAGCTATCTGCTTTAGCAATTAGCTTGTATGATTTATCCTCTGTGAGCCAACTGTCTGTCACTGTCTGCTGGGCAGCCGCTAACTCTTCACTGTAATCGAATATTTAGTGGATTTATGTAGCACTAAAATATTCTGAGACTACTAGTTTTAAGTTTTCATTAGTTCTAAGCCACAAAATAAAAGCCAGAAATAAATGTTTTAAATATATCGTTTAGTGTGCAATGAGTCTATATGTCTCACTTTAGTCAAAGTTACTGGATAAATTAACTCATTGTTGATATTGTAATCGAGATACACCTGTATGGTGAAAAGCCATCCCTTTAAATCAATAAATGAGTAAAATCATCTTAAGGGATTCAGCCATCATGCACTAATTTAAGAAGAAATGGAGTAAGAGTTAGTTTCTCCAAGCACAGAAAATGTCCCACCAGGTGGAGTCTTATTCTAAGCCAAAACCAAAATGGGTTTGAGAGGAGGAGGAGGCCCCCGTGTTATGCAGCTTATTTTGCACAGTAACCAGCATGTACATGTTTGGACCGGAAACTTTTGAAGACTTTGAATGAGACTAATTGAAATTCAACACTTGCATTTGGGAGCAGCATAATTGCTCTTCATTGCTTTTTCTTCCATAATGTTTTCAATGAACACAAAGCTGTCAAAACCACTGAGTCCCCTTGGCTGATTTTGTTTGTAATGATGAGAGAATTTAAAGTTTTCTGAACACACCAAAGCCTTGAAGTTCCAGAGGACCCAACACCCCTCTAATCCCGTGTATGGATTAAGACAACTGCTTTTTAAAGGATCCCATTGCATTTGTTTAACGTAAACATCTTGTGTATTTAAGCTTTAACAGTCTGGAAATGAAGAGTTACCCAGTCGCCTCTCTTTTTTGTCTCTATTGTTTGTGATGAAGCTGCCACCTTTGCAACTACAATAGGTGGATGTTTGCAGGTGGGGCAAGTAGGGCAGAACAGGGTGTGTTTTGCACCTGAATGAATAAGGGGTGTGTGAAAATTGACCCAGCGCTCAAAACATGTAGCAATGCACATAACAGGTTTCCTTTAGAAAACTCTAGAGGACTATAGTCACTAAAGGTGCTTATTTTTACATTTACTGCTTGCTTTCAGTATACCTCATTGCGTGACGGCTTAAATTGTACACTTGTTCAGTCCAGAGGAGAGTACAAAATATCCACAGGATTGTGTGCACAGCACATGTAGTTGGAATGTTAGCAATGTCTGCAGAAAACATGGAATGGAAATGAATGTGCAAATATTGGAAGTTTCTAAAAAAATGCATAGAAATAAAAGATTGAAACTGGTAGATGAGTAAGCCAAACTTTTGGGATAAAATTTAATAGTGAATTATTGGCACAGAAACAATGTTGAACTTTATAAAAACATTGCCACATTTGAAAAAAAAACATTCTGCTGATTATACAAGAAAATAACTTTTTTTTTCTTCATATTATTGTAGGATTTTAGAAAAGAAGAAGAAAATCATGAACAGTTCCGAGTCCAAATACCTGTCAGTTCTGTCCTGAAACCCTCAGGTTCTGTATAAAAATCTGAAATTGAAGTGAGGTGGAATTTTTCAGCCTCATAGTGAGTCCAGCTATTCAACTCAACAAAGAAAATGACTTCAATATGTGGGAGGCACAAAGGCTGCTAGCAAAAAACAAAAAAGACTGAACCCTGTTTTATAAAGATGTATTGTTTTTAAGTATTTACACTAACGTAATCAAGTTTTTACATCTTTTAATGTTTTCTTACATTTTCTCAATTATCTATACTCTTTTTGTTGCACTGCACCAGAAAAAGTCTTTATTTTTACATCACTAAAATCTGCCACACTACAGATGGCAGTCAGAAAACGAAGCAGTAAAAATGATCATTTTACTGCAAAATAGTCTGAGGACAAAATTTGCCTTTAAATTGTTCTCCCTGCTAAAGGGAGGAAAACACAAAATGAAGGAACAGAGACGACCAAAAACAAATGTGTTCTAAGGATTAAAGGTTTATGGGCATCCTCTTGTTTTCCTTGTCACTATAACCACTTTTTCTTTTACAATCCAGAACAATTTTCACCTTTGTTTCATTTTGTAGTAAAGCATCAGAAAACCAACATTAATAAAGAAACTTTGCAGCCCAGCCAAAATGTAGGCATCCACAATCAGCTATAAACGCTCATCACTTGTTTAAAGCATGTCTGTCCACAGAGTTGATTATTTTTTGTTTCTATTTCAACCTCTCCAACGCTTTAATCAATATCAAAACTCTTTCAGAGTAGTTGAGAGACAGGATGGTACATCTGGAAAAGACTGGAATGGACTCCAACACCATCAGCAAAAGGCTTGATAAGAAGGCGGTGGCTGTTGGTGCAGTTACTGTATAAAAGTGTATAAAATGACCTCCAACTGTTCTCTGTTTGGCGCTTGCAAGATCTTTTCTCATGGCGTGAGAATGAGGTTGCAGAAGTAGTTATGGGACCAACCCATAACTACGTTGGAGGTTGTCAATTATGGAGCAAGTTGGGACCGCAGTCACCGAAACCGCCTTTGGTAAAACACAATGGAGGGAAGAACTCCAGCCCAGGCCAGTGAGCCTCCAAATTATTCAGATGAGGCTTTGGAGAAAGTGGTGTGGTGATGTGGTGAGATCAACATATCAAGCAGCTCAGGCATCAATTCCATCAGCAACGCTTAGAGTAAATACACCCCTAAAGTAAAGGTCAAAGGTAAAAACCCTGCATTCTGGCTCCACATTTCCTGGATTAAGTTGATCTCAATGAGAGGTCAGTGGGTGACGTTATAAATTCTTAGAGCCTCAATTGTCTTCTGAGTCAGAGGACTGCAAATATATATATATTTTTAATAACCATGGAGTATACTGATATTGATGTCAAAACTTTACATGTAGCACTATAATGTTCCACAAGGATAATACATCAGAATTTGTTAAATTATGAATTGTTAGTGCATTTCCAGTTTTTTGTTCCTGCAGAAAGAGGGACAGTGAGAGCAAATTTTGCTGTGGATGTCAAGATAAAAGTCATTTAAAGTAATCTTAACCAGGAATGTAATGTTCCTCAAATCATTCCTGGTTAAGGTAATTATTTAATAGTTTGGTTAGGCTTTTGCTTGCAAGACTGAATACCAAGAATTTAGGTTCATTAGATTTGGAGGAAGTGTGTATACTCACAGTTATGATGACACATTCATTTTTCACGCTTTGGGATTTTCTTTGGTCCACAAACGTGAGAAAAACGCTGAGTAGGCTGAGTAGGCGTAATTATAAATTTCCAAACGATTTCAGGACAACTAGCTTGAATTTATTACTGAAATATGGTTTTCTCACATGTTTTTGTCACCTTTTCAACCATGTTTGGAAACTGGACAGACAGTTAGTGGATGTCACCTAGGGATATAAAGCGGCCTGATCACGAACACACAACATATTTTTCACATTTTCATTTGAATAAGAATTTGAATATCATACATAATTTCCTCTAGACGTGTGGTAAATGCACACGTTCCACATAAAATTCCAATAAAATACATGGAAGTTTATTGATATAATGAGAGAAAATGTGAAAGAATTTAATTGGAATATTTTCCAAAATTACCAGCCCTGAAACACATCAAGGTTATTTAACAGTACTGCACATTGTTTCGCCAGTGAATTTTTATCAAACATGTTTTGATAACGTGTCTAATTCCCTGCTTTTTTTCTTATTATCTGAACTAAGTGGTTTATGTAGCTGTCATTATTTTTTGGATTTGCTTGGATTATTGAGCCTAAATATTTGGAAATCCCACATGGTGCTAACTCTTCCCTCAAGTGTTTCCTGCTTTTTTTTACAAAACAGCCTATTAGCATCCTGGTCTGTCCTTTTGGCTATGTGAGAAACATTTTATCACTCTATTAAAACAAAGACAACATTTCATGATGCGAACCAGTAAGGTCACTTGTAGTTTTCTTACTTGTTTTTTGTGTGCTTTCTATTTAAACATGCATACAAATATGGCGGATTTATAAAACTGTACACATACATGTTTAAATGCAATGTTTGTGTGAAAATCATTTCAAACTCTTTCGAGCTTTAGTGTGGCATACTTTTCATTCAGTTCTATTTAACTGAAAAACTGTCAAGACTGTCAGGCTAGAAAATGTAAAAATATGTTTTTGCCATGGATGCATAAGTATGCACAGTCTTACAGCATACTTTTTGATATATATCAAAAAGTATGCTTTTGATATACTTTAACATTAATCTAACATTTAATGTTAGATTAAATGTTAGATTAAATCTAACATTTAATCTAACATTAAATGTTAGATTTATTGAATGTAAATCTAACATTTACTGAATGTTGTTTTTTTTTTTTGCAACATTCAGTAAATGTTCGATGGCCTGTACTTGTATAGCACTTTTTCAAGTCCAGCAAGGCAGGATTCAGCCTTACTGTCTTGGATATTGGATACTTGTATTCTTACTGCCACTGGTACCACTGGTGCCTGTGGCTTCACCCAGCAGAAAGGCTGGGTGAAGAGTTTTGCCCAAGGACACAACAGCCAGGCGGGGGTTTGACCTGGCAACACACCGGTTACAGGACGAACTCCAACCACTGTTGCCCAAGTAGTCTTTGATACCAGTCTATCGTCATATGACGTTATGATTTGGGATCATCGGTTCACACTATTGTCTAAAATTTTGTCAGATTGGGAATTTATATTGTTTTGGGGTTGTTTGTTTTTTCCAACTCTAATTTATCTGATTTATTTCCATATTGTGCTAGTTCATTATAAAAATCCTTCCAAACAGCAAGAGATGCTTGGTTAGAACTGACATTTGGAATAATCTTAACTACCTTAACTAAAAAAAATCTGCTTTATTTAGAGACAAGTAATGCCTCCACCACCATATTTACTCTGGGTACAGTGCGTCTCTGGTGTTGTGCAGTGTTGTTTTTGTGCATAATCAAGCTTTTGTTTTGGCCACAGACTTTACAGAACATTATTTCTCAATAAATTTTTTTTTTTTTGCAAGGTCTTGGGGTTTACGTTTGAAGAAAAGTCTTCTGTCATCCCATCCAACCTGCAAATTATTACAAATTACCACTTTACAGGAGATTGCTGACACATGAAGAACACAGCCTGCCAGAAATCCCTGCAGCACATTTGATCTTGCTGTCTTGGATATTTTTATATTCCTCTCCTATCTTCCTCATGTATAATGAAGTCTTTTGAATCTTTCTAACCTGCAAACGGTTTCACCAGTAAACAAATGGATCTAAGGAAATATGAGTAAAATCCTTCCTGGTCAGCTGGACTTTCTCTAGGGTTAATCAAATTCACTGTAGTTGGTAGATTTGAACTTAAGACAAAATTTGTAAAATAAATATGCAAGCATTTCAGCTGTAATTAGTTTAAGATCACACCCAGTAATGTAGCTAAGTTTGACACACTTTGTTTCACATTCTCTTAAGCATTTTACTTGGGTTGTATACAATTTGAGAAGTCAGTAATTTAGATTTCTTGATTTAAGAAAGCTGCTTTTTTTTTTTTTATTTTTTTTTTTTTTACATCTGCATCAGCTAGTTTTTCCTCTAAAAACATGTTATGCAACACTAAAACCTGGCCAGGTGTAAATGTGTTGATGAGAGTTTGGCACAAGGAATCTTAGCAGGATGATGTACTGGAGGCTTTGCAGACATATTGTACCTCAGCCTCTCAAAGCCTAATAAACCAGGCAGGTAAGACGGTGTTTTAAAGATATTATATTACAGACAAATGAAAGAATTCTGTTTTTGGATTACATGATTCAGTCTTTTGTTTTTTTGTTTTTTTTCTTTTTACAACCTGAACCATAAAACATAAAAGTAGAGGCATGTTAGCCTTGCCTATGTGAATAATATGAAGGAGTCATGTATTTGTTTTCCTTGCATAGCACTCTGGGCCTGCTGAAACAGGAATCACTTTCTTCTGTTTTTGTTTATTGTTAGAGTCAACTTATTGGAAACAGAAGACTTATTAGCCTGTCTTCACCCTTATATATATATCTCAAGAAAAAAAAGTCCATCAATATAAAGTGCTACATCAATGTTCATCCACACCCAGAATATTCAAACGGCTCACAGAGTCATACAAAAGCGTTTTCTTTTGTTTTGTTCCAGTAATAGTTTAAGCAGGATTTAGCAGTGTGACTCATAAGAAACCGTTTTGCCGTCTCGGTTTTTGCTCTCAGGGTCCTGAACCTGCCAGATGGAAGCTTTTGGAATAAGGTGTGACCAGGGCGTGGCACCAACTCAATCACAGATCATTTAGGCTGGTCAGTGAGAAACCAACAATTCATTTGAAAGTCATGATTACTCTATGATGTCCTAAGAATATCTATGCAAATCTTTTGTGCAGCAGGATTGTGATGTTGAAAATGAGCTGGTGGATTTGTTTTTGATGAGGCATGTCATGTTCAAGGACCAACACAGGTCTTCACCTCTCAAGAATTTGAAAGGACTGACATGTTCCTCCCACAAGTATAGAAAGAGAGCTTTCTGGTAAAGCCTGCAATATGCCAAAGACACCATTTGCACTTTGGAGTTTGTCAATCTGATATTTCTGCAAGACAGTACATAGTGTGCTGAGGACACAACCCTGAGAAATACCAATGTTGAGTGGCTCTTTTGAAAATTTTGCTCGGACGAATATCCAAAAGAAAGAAATTACAGGTCACATAAGTACAAACAAATTCTGTACTTATGTCTACATTGTAAACATCCCTGCATGTAAATTGCACTGCTTGGTTAAGAACAACACAGAGGATGTCTGGGAGATAAAAAGAAAATATGGATATTTTACTGCTTTTAAAAATATATTTTGATAAATAACCACTATTTTTCAAAATAAAGGTCAGTTTCATATCCAAAAGAAATGCTTCTCAGCAACGTTTTGCTTTTGGATATTGAACTGATTTAACCTTTACTGAGGGCTTCATTATGCAAGAAGCTCTGAAAGTAAAGTCATCAGAGAATAATTGTTAGTAACCAGATTTTGTGCGTTTGGTGTTTTATACATGCATTTTCAGGTGTCTTGCTCAGCAATTTCAGTTTCTGACAAGTCTCATAATTTGTGGATGTGCTCTGGTGAGATGAACACATAAAACCATCAGCTGCATAGCTGGCTAAGTACAACTGCAGTCTTTTGACAGATTGCGGGTTTATATTTTAGTGCGTTTCATGACAAACTGAACGTTAGGTCGCACAGATATGTGAACCAATAGCTTCAGATTCCATTGTAGCAATGTATGTATATATTTTAGCTACCAAAAAAGAATGAAATTACAGATAATAATGTTTTGGCTGCAAGAAAACAACTTCTTGTCAAAGAACAACAATAAATAGCTTTTTAAAAATGTCTAAAAGTTGTGCCTTGATTGGAAATGGACAGAATTTAGTGATTAATCTCAAAGGTAGAAGAACAGAATTTTATCCACTGGTATATAGACTCTCAGGCCCAAGAACAGCAGCATTACCAATATGCACGTTTTTGATTTTTTTTTAAAAAGGTATTCATGTTTTACAGGGAAGTTTTTTTGGGAGGGATGTTTTACATAACATTTTCACTTGGAAAGAAACCAAGTCAATAGCTTGAACTTTTCACATTTTGTCAATAAGCTTTAATGTATTTCAATAGGATTTTTTGAACCAACCACCCCACAAAAAAACATACCTAGGAAAGAAAATGTTTGTTTTTTTAAGCTACTTTTTACATTTATTATATAACAGCATACAAACACATGTTTGCTGTATTTTAGCTTTTCAATTAGTTGTTAACTTGATTGAACAACAAAAGGCTCTCCTGTTTACAGATTTGTTTTTATTCAAGAAGCCCAAATAACTTTCTGGTTACGCAGTATAATGAACAAAGCGTGTATGCAAAACGGTAACCACTGTTGCTGTTTTTAGATAACAGTAATAGTAATCTAAAAATTATGGATTGAAGTCTAACTTTTAATACTAGTAGTCGCATAAAATATTAAAACACACTACTCTGGCTGAAGGACCTCTGTCTTTCTTAAAACTAGAAAACAAATTAAGTTTAGGCTCACAGGGAATGCTGGTAAGTTTTTCCAGATATGAAAACCTTTTATCATCTACTTTGACTGAAGTGGCTGAAAGCAGTGCAAGCACAAAAATGTTCAACCAGATGGGAAGAAAATTTTAAACAAGGTGGTTGTTAGTAATTTGAACCCCAAAATATTCCTTACATTTTCCTGACAGCCTTTTCATGAAGTGTTGTTAGATATTGCCTCGGATTGAAGAGAATGTTTTTGTAGAGAATATTTTCCTAAAGCAAAGCAAAACATGCTGGTATGTTTCCACTAAAGCCTGGAGCAGCGAGTCGTTCTGGGTGTAGATGGGAGCCACATGTTTACAGCCATACAGTTGCAGAATGTTGTTTGCATAATGTCTTAAAAGAGTTATACTGGTAACGTCACTGTTACGGCCCTGGGCCTTAAGGGCTGAGTTGCAGGTGTCTTGTTGTCTGTCTTTGTGCTCCTCCCCTTTACAGGTGCTGCTGATTTGTTAATTTGGAGCACAGAGCATTTAAACCTGGCCGTCTCCTCCTTCTGGGTCGCCTCCGCCGTCCACTCTGCCGCTTGACGCTTGTGGTTCTCTGCTGCCAGGCCTCAGCTCCCCTCCTTTTGCACATTTGAGTTTGTCTTTGTTTTTGCACTTCAACACTTCCATATGCACTCATACAACACATCCAAACATTTGCATTACACCACTGATACTGACATCCACAATCCATTGTTGTGTTTGTTAATAAATATTCCTTTTTATGCACTTTAACCACTGCATGGTCTCCCGTTTTTGTTATGACTTTGAACCAGTCGTAACAATTGGATGCTCGTCCGGGATACGTAACAGTCACTACACACTGGAGAATGTTGTCCAGTGTGTAGTCAGCCACTGACTGATGGCGGAGAATCTCCACCATCAGTCAGTGAACTGGTTCACTTTCCTTACATGAAATCCTTTTTGCATTTTCAATGCCCCTCATCTGACTTGCTTTAACTTTTTGCAACCCACTTGTTTTGAGTAGATTACAGGTACCTTAGATTCCCCCAAAGGAAAATGCATGAGAAAAGCTTTACAGGTTGGGAAAAGTACTCCCACCGCACACTCAGTTTAGGACTCCGCCCTCTCCTGTGGCAAATATCAGGTTTGTACATGGGTTCAAGAACAAATTGCTACCTCTGCCTGTCAGTTATGTGATATTGGGAATGCGCGTGGATTAATTTGACACTGAGAACAGCTGTCTTCAATAGATATTATTACACATGTCTTTCAGGAAGCAATACAATATATGTTATTAATTCCCATGTATCGTGTTCCCTTTTTGTTTGTTTCTTTTTAGCAGCCCTTATGTCCAACATGTTTTAAGTAAATCTTTTTCTCTAAACTTAAAAGAAAGTGTTATTTTTTTTTATTATTGAGGCATTACATTCTTGTTCTAACAGAAGGCTATGAATGTCTGTTAATACCAGTAACTTCTTTACTGTGCAACTTCTTAGAAAGAATAATTACACACAGACTAATGTTTACAAGCCTTTGTTTCTGTTAATCACTAGTGACTCTCCATTTATCACTAATTTAAATATGACAATTCAATTTTTTAGAAGATTAATTTATTACATCAAACCAAAAAAAAACAATAGCACCAAAATGTGGATCCAATGAAATGCAAATGAAATGTTTGCTTAAAGATTGTTACTTTTAAATCAGTGTTTCTCAACCTTTTTTGGGCCAGCGCCCCCCTGTCCATTATCCAACCTCCCATCATAGAATTTGCAGGCTACTGAATATTATTGTATTAATATTACTATCACTATTGTTGACGTTTTGATTTTTATGGTTGTTTCCGTATTTATCATCAAAAATAATTTCCCAGCGAACAAAAAAGCCATGGGAAGAGAAATTATTTTTACAGGCGTCTACAAAAAATGCAACAAACATTCAAGTTAAAATCGGTCGGCCTAACAGTAGCAATCAGAGTGGAAAAAATATTCTTGTTCTGGGCCATTTTCTGATGTTAGTTGCTAAATCTTGCACAAAATAACCAGATGAAAGATGTACAACAATACCAGTTTAAAGTTTGATCTATTTGCAAAACGACAATGCTCTGCAACATCAAAACATGGGTAGAACTCCCACTATATCAATCATAACTCCTCTTCTCTTCAGTGTTTCTGTAAGTTTCTGGTGGTGCAGCTCTGTGCTGCCTTCAGGAGAATGGGACATCAGAGTATCAGTCATAAAATTTCATCTACATGGCATTTACTGTGCAAATCTGTGCATTCAGTGGAAAACCAAAACTTCCAGATCCTTAATGCCATACAAATATGGGGCAGAAACATGGATTATATCTTTATATAGACAATATATTTATTGATTTATAGATGAATAGTTTTACTGGACAAAAATTACAAAGAACAAAGCTGGTTCTTAATTAAATCCTAATGAGTCAGATTAAAAGTGTCATGGAGTCACTGAACAGCCTCGTGACATTAACACTGACATGAAAACTAATATTGACAAAATAAATATATAAACTCTAATTAAAAACACAATTAAGTGATAAGTTCCTTACTGCTATGGTCTGTAAAACAATTTTCTTCTTAGTACTAGATGTGGTCTCAACAAATCCATGGCATTTTAACAACATTATTTTACCTTTAATCTGAAAACAATGTCTGTTATTCTTGCAGTATACAGTAGTCTCTCCTCTGTATTAATTATTGCTCAAAAGGTCTTGCCATACCAGTTTATTCCTCTGTATTTACTTTAGTTCCTTAGTTTATTCTTGCATTTTGTTCATTCCTTTCCATTTAGTTTTCTTTTATTAGTGTTATCCTCTCTTGGTTTATTGTTGTGTCCTCTTTAGTTTCTTTCCTCTTAATGGTACTCTTAATTTGATAATTGAGGATTTTATCTCATTGAGTATAATGACATTCAATACATGTCAATAAATGACAGCATCATTGAGTAGCAGGGTAAATGTATGTCACTAATAGAATCAAGATTCATTCAAAAAGAAAGCGCTTGTTATACCATGAATATGGCAGAGGAGCAGTATGGGTAGATGCAAAATCCTGCTGGAAAGTGAAACCAGTAACTTCATAAAGCGAGTCAGATAAACAAAGAATGAAGTGCGGCATAAAATCTCTGTTAGGTGGCCGATCTGACTCTGGAACTGATAAAACCCAGTGATCCAACATGAGCAGACAACACGACACTTCTGCAGACAAGCATCTTGGATTCTGTGCCTCTCCACTCTTCCTCTGAGCTTTTGGATGTAGTTATTGAAATAAATGAACTTTCAGTTATTTTCTAATTAAATTAGATGGATTTGTGCAAAGATAACAGATGCAACTACTTTTTTCTCTTGCAGAAACAAATGTTCTGAAGCTACCCGTTTTTGACAGTGATGTAAATTGAAAAGAAGTGGGCATTGCTGGATTTTGGGATCTACACCAAACAAAAAGCTGACCTGCAAATCCTCCCTTGAAGCTGGGAGGATTTGCATTCATTTTCTTTTACAGAAGCACTGTCTGTCGATACGGTGTGCACATCAGAAGCTGGATAAAGGGCAAGGATGTTAAATCCCCAATATTTCTTTTCACAGATTTGCCAAGAAATTTTTGCAAGAGGAATGTTTGGCATGGAGTGCCAAGGCCTGAGATGATTTGTGCATATGGAGAAAGGAGAGCTTGGAGATGCTGCTGAGAAACAGCCATGAAATGGGAAGCTTAAAATACCACAATGTCAGGTGTTTTTTTACAGCTGACATTTATCCTGAAGGAATTCATCCTTTGTTGATTTTCCTGTCTAGTCTTGCTGTTTGTTTCACCGCACTTCTGCAAAGTCATGTTTTATTTGTGGAATAATAAAGCTCTAAATATTTACTTGAGAAGTAAATTATGTCAAAGGGTAAATATGACCAAAATTATATTTTTATGATACTAGTGTGTCATCCACAAAAAAAATCTTCATGATTTGGAAAAGCAAAGAAACAAAATAAATTGGTTAAAGAAGGGCTTATACTTTTTAAAGTTCTTTTTATTTTATCGGATGTACTCTGACTACAGGCACCACCTGATACAAGCAAGAGAGTAATACAAGCTGCTTTCAGGCTACAGCATAAAAACAGAACTCCATTGTTTTGGTATCAAAGCATTTCCTCCCAGCCTTTGGACAAAACACAAACCAGAAACATTTTGGTTTTACACCCAACTGCAGTTGCACAATATGTGAAAACAGCTGTAAGAACAACAATAACAATAACAGAAACCCCAGCAAAAAGGCAAAACAAAAGCTTAATGCCATTTATACAAATAACATGATAATAGTTAATAATTTCTCTATAAGCACCAAACAGTCTTTAAAAGGGCCAGTTTTATCTGGGTAAACATTTTTCAAAAAATGTATTTGTTTCAAACAGAAAAGGACATGTGGGATTCTTTGTAAAGGATTTTCGGTGGTCTGAACTTACCTAAACAACCGCTGAAAATAGTTGTTTTAAAAGAACAGTGGTTAATCTCAGAATGTAGCCGCAAACCTGCTGTCTGCTCAGCTTAACACAGTTAACAAGCATAATTTGTTGGCTGCAGTTTATGGGTTGTTGTTTTGTTTTTTAGTAACGTTCTTCCAAATACATGCTTCCGTTAATTGGCATTTTGCTAAATGTTATCTTGAATTCATTTTTTGATATGACCAGGAAACCCCCCCCAAAAAAACCCCCAAAATCTTAAATTGCCATATAAAGACTCTTTACTAGGAAACTTACTTAACAGACAAAAAAAAAAAAAAAATATATATATATATATAAAAAAAATTGCAAAAAAACAATGTCAAAGTATAAAATACTGCTAAAAAATGAAGTGCGATCAGACACGTTCATTCAGATTTACATCTCTGAAGTGAAATAACGTCCTTTAGAAATGGTGTCTCTACTCATACTGTACACAGAAATTCCTCTACAGTATAATACAGCTACACAACAATGTAAAGAAAATGTATTATTAGGACTGTTTCTTAACATATAGCATATAAGTGGCAGGAATAAAACAGCTGTGCTATATCGGTATTTACGTGTGTAGATTTCGGAGCCACTGGCTGCATGTGTCTAACATTCAGGACAAGTTTTTGTGAGCCTAGCTTTAACAATTAGCCTCTTTGCCGTTGGAATTAGATTTGGGGTTGGAGTTGACGGTGAGTTGTAGATTTTCCTCTTTGTTCTTGCTCTCTTCCTTGTCACGTGCTTCTCCCTCCACATGGAAGCCAACCATTAGCTGATAAATCATCGTGCCAATAATGGCACCGAGGAATGGGGCGAAAATCGGCACCAGAAACCAGCCATCTCTATACCTGAGGGGAAAAAGACACAAAAATGTCATTAAGAAGTGACATAAAGAGGAAGAAATATAGCATTTCAGAGCAATAAAACATACAATTTGAAATTGTAAGACATAATCTTTTCATAGTTTTTTTTAATAGGGCAGAAAATGTACTTTAGAAGTTATTTCTGATGACAACTCCTTGTGCCAGCACTTCTCTGTGAAACAGAAAGTGAGCTCCATATGATAACATTTCTTCCAAATCCATGGAAAATAGAAATGAGACTTCTTTCACTTTTTTTTTAATCATGTTTACAGATACATAATAATAAAAAAACCATGTCTCAGTCCTGACAGACCAAAAAAGAATAGAACACTTTGCACCAAAGATAAATCCTTGTAGTGCTCCATGGAAGTGAACATGTGATAATGTCATCTTCACCAACTATAAACAGTTTCTCATTTGGAAACACCATTTTCCAAAGATCATGAAAAAAAAAAAATAGAAATCTTAAGGGATTTCTTTCTAATAAACTTCAGCTCCAGTGGCAGAGTGCTACCACCTGCTTTTGACGCAGGCAGCTATTGCCTCTGAGCTTGGTGAGCCAAAAGCACTTTCATCATTCTTTGTTAACTTTTGAATTTAGTAGCTTTTTTTCTTTAATAGACGCTGAAATGAACATAACTATTAAGAGAAACAATCCTTAGCGCCTCTGAAAGGTAAAAGCTGTGACCATTATGATCTGTGCTGTGGGGCCAATGTAAGTCTAAAGGCTTCTAACAAATCTAGATCTCACATGCAGTCCCCACCCCACAAATTCTGCCCAAAAAGAAGCCAAGAATTTGTTCATTACGTGAAAACTTCAGTTCCCCAGCCAGCGATAGCAGTGAAAAGACGTGGTCCGAGATCTCTGGCAGGATTGACAGCGTAACCAGAATTGAAGCCCATTGACTGTCCAATGACAAGAACCACAAATCCCACAGTGAAGGCCTCCAAGCCCTGGGGGATTGGGTTGTTGTACGGATCCACAATCGCCAGAATGCAAACGATGAGGGCTGCCGTCCCAATAATCTGTGTAAAAAAAAAAAAAAGACACGTGGGAATGAAAAAAACTTAGATTTCATGATGATATAAAGTTTTCTATTAACAAATCATTTTTTTTAAATACCTGATCAAAGAATCCATTCACAAGAGTGAGGTGTCTTGCGGGATAAGTGGCAAAAATGCCAGCAGTGGAAGAATCGTCGGTGAGATTGAAACATCCTGGAAAGTCCCACAAGGCATCTAAAGCAGAAGAATGAAAAAAAACAACAGTATTTACTGTGTTTCTGTGTGATATTCATCACAATCTGACACAGAAAGTTTTCTGAATGTGATAGGATAATTGTTGAATCATTGTAGGAGTCATTACTTACCGTAGTACATGACAAAGATAATGGAAGCAGCAAAAAAAGCTCCGATTGTCTGAAAGAGGAAGTACATGGGGAACTTTCTCCAGCGCTCTCTTCCAAGCAGGCAAAGCGAAAAGGTCACTGCAGGATTCAAATGTCCACCTACAGGGGGCATCATGTAAACATCATGTGAACTACAGTGCAGGCATGACATGATGTAAAAATTTATATTAAGTAAAATTTAACTGATCATATGGTCATCGTCAAAAAACGAGCAGTTAAAGTGATTACAATTAGCAAGGAGTGTGGGAGTGTGCTTGAGTTTGCTTACCTGATATTTGGCCGCAGACCAGAATGCCTAGCATGGCAGCAAAGCCAAAGGCAAAGTTGATGGTGAGGAACCTGCCGTGGGTACCGCCGCTCAGCACAGATTGAGCCACAGCGCCGCAGCCAAACATCTAAAAGGCAGAAAATCAGGTTGACTTTAAATAATATGATATTGTTTGCAGATGCTGAATCATACGTCGATGTAAATATTTGTGAGGAGCAGTAATGAAAAAACCCAGTTGCTGTCAGTGAAAAAGAAAAAAAAAGTGCTCTGTTAAAGTTGCTTCTGATAATGGATTTTTCAGTGTGGTCCCAACACACAGCCATCTTGTTGGTCATTTTTATCATTCTAACACATGAACAACACTTCTTTTGTCTTGCATCAAGGTCAAGCTGAGAGATGAAAATGTACCTGGACGAATGTCATCAGTGATCCCAGTCAAACAAAAAGCTATTGGAGCTGGAAAAAATGAACTCTATTGTGGTTCTGAAGTCACAGAAGACTACAGTGCTCTGTGTGTATGAACAGGTCACTGAGGTGTCCTAATTTTGAGCATAAATCTGCAAGAAAAGTTTCAAAAGGGGAACCAGAAGAGGGCTATTCTCATACATTGAAAGCACAAGACACATAACTTTATCATTATATTAAAGTTGGTCTGTTCTGTTAAATAACATGTATACGACGACAACAAATAACTATATACGAACACATATACATAAAAAAAAATTCAAATGGAATGTCTAAACTCGCATAAATTATAGACATAGAATTTACATAGAAAATATGTAGAGTGGGAGCCAGTTGGGGCAAGAAAAAAATATCTACCGCTGTCTACGTTTTTGTAGACAGTGGTCAAAAAAGGATTTCACTGTGGAAAACACAAAGAATTTACAGCTTTGTTGTTTTGTTTTTGGCCTTTTCAACTGTTTCCCCCCCCCCCTTTTTTTTTTATTGTCATTCCGCTTTTCTTTTTTAGATGCTCGGCTTAACTGATCTGTGTGAGCCGTGTTTAGGCTTTGACTTTGTGAACCAAAGGATGAGCATGCTATTCAGCAAAACCACAGCGCTCAGAAGTTGAGGTTAGGCTTGGGGGCAACCAAAGTGAGAACTGGCGCCCGAGTGGCCAAAGTCACTGAACTCGGTAGTCTGAACCACCAATCCTGCTTTTGTTTTTCTTTTGCGCATAGGCTTTGATAAATTATATACAAAAAAAAACAAAAACCCAACAACTTTAATGTCCATCCAGCTGTGACCACTATGGTTGGAAGAATTACATTTACAGCTTGGCTGACAGAATGTGCATTCCATTTCAGTAGCAGATGCATCTGAAGAAGGCCTTAGGGAGATTCATCCAAATTTTAGACTCACTTGAACTTTCAAAATCACTCATCAGATTTGACCTGTCAAAGCCCACAGTCATCACTCTCATGTTTATACCAGGATTCAAGTGCATAACATTCTCACAGAATACCAATGTTACATTCCTTAACATTTAAAGGGAAATGAAGTTACATCTGGAAACAAATTTGTATTGTTCACAGATGAAGGAATAATTAGAAAACTCTGAGTTAACGGACAAGAAAACCTCATTAAAGAAAAAAGACATACAGAAAAATCCTTTTTGTGAAATGGAGGAGATGCACATATTTATTTCAGTGAGTTGTGTAATTAGAAAATAGAAAACACACCGCTGTCATTATTGCTAAAACCATAAGTCAAGAAAAAAAAAAAAAAACTATGGGAAATTTGCCTGTAGACAAGTGTATGCAGCCACAGCACTGCAGTGTTTAGTCCTTAATGTCAGACGCATTAGATTACAAATGATGAACCTTCAGCTTGGAAGTGCATGCTTCCTCGCTCAGATTGAATTCTGTTTAAAAGCTCTACATTTGATTGAACATAAGTGTGACAAAAGATGATATTACCCTGCTGTGGTTTGCTTCGGAGCCGCAAACAAGACCGAACCAGCTTACGCATCTAATCATAGCTACTGTAGAACTTTGAACACAGTTGGGGAGCTTGTAAAAAAATCCTCTGCAGCCAGCCCACTGAGACACACACTTGGCAATTGTCTGAAGGAAAAAACCCTTCTGGCCAGATCCCTTTCTCTAAATCCCCACCTGTGTGGCATCTTTTCGAATCCAGCAGGAGGATCTCACAGGGTCGTGGCAATACTGTCAGATGCTTTAATGGAAAATTCGGACCTGCTGCATTATAATAACAAAAGTCATTATCTTCCTGCATTTGACATTGTAATCAAGATGAATCAATAATTTGTTCTGACAAATACAAATGTTGACATGTCTGACAACAGATGATTCTTTTTAGATTTCCCCACATGGACTTAAGTCATCCTATTTGGTGACGCAACAATTTAAAGAGACCAAACCAATGCAGGTATGCAGATACACACCCACACACGCACATGCACACACACACACACACACACACACACACACACACACACACACCCTAAAATGTAATTTATCACTATTAGTTGTTCTGTATTTACCAAACTGCTTTATTTAAAACCTAAATAGTGAAAATTACTGAATCATATGAAATAAAATGAAATAAGTTCCTGTAGGAGAAGTAAAACCCTTATATGACATGTGTTGAATTTACTGAGGAAGTAAAATCCTGTCAAAAGTGTCATTGTTGTAAAGCCTAAACACCTGTTGTTCCAGATAAGCAAGTCAATGTTAAAACTCTATGGTCTCCTACTTAATGTGATGTGCTAGCAGCATTTAAAGTAATATCTTCAAAACTAATTTTATCCAAAGAATCATTTAAACAATGCCTGAAGTAAACCAGAACTCTCTGAGTTTTACACTGCTGTCATGTTCGAAATAAAATAAATAAAAAATAAAGTTATTGTGGCACAGCAAGCCAATTTCAGTTCCTAAATTATGACTTATGAAAAGTAGAACATAAAATTTATTTCCCATTGGATTAATTATATAGAAAAATGCCTATTTTCATATACATATTATAATGAGAAAACACACACTTGTCACATGATGAAAAATAAAATGACCCAGTATGTTGATTAAGCAAATAATGGTTTATTTAACAGGTGATCCTGAACAGCGTGTTACTTTGCTGTTTGATCTCAGTTCAACATTCGCCAACCTCTTTTACATCACTGTCATCCATCACTTTTCTGCATTCCAAGATGTTAGATAAGAAGGACTCCCATATTTATGGTTTAGTGAATAGAAAGACAAAACTATTCTCTGGTGCAGAGTTCATGTCTTATCAGAAAATAGAGTTTACCTTTCATTAGATTAAATATGGGCTGCTCACACAATCAGTATAATGTGTTTGTATATATGGCCTTTAAAGATTTACACTGAGTCCCTTTAAAGTACATAACATCTTTTTGTTATAAGTGTCTTTTTTTTAATGCATACCACAGTTTATCCCTCTAAGTGAGCATCTTAAGTAGCATCTGGACCACATATACACCGACTTACCACAAGGATGAGAGTGCCAAGGCACTCTGCCAGGGCCTGGCGGAGCAGCAGGTTACGGATCTGAAAGAAGCGGGCCAGTTTGTCCAAATAAAACTTCTGTCGACCCATTTTTGTTGAAGGCTGGTGAGCTGGTGAGAAGATACAAACAAAGCAGATGCAGAGAGTTTTCCTGAGTGGCTCTGAAGGTGGAGGGCCAGTGCGTCTTCTTAAATAGCCAAAATGGGCTTGGATATGTGGGACCTGCCCACAGCACCTCCCGTCATCTGTGACTCACAGACTGGTTTCTCTGACTAGGCTTATTTATTTTTCCCTCCCTAAAAGTTACTAACATGTAAAACACAAATGCATGTTTTCCCCACTTCTAGGTTCTCTTCCATTCCTCTTTTCCCCACAGTGAGAGAAAATGAAATATGCATTTTGGTGTCTGTAAGAATGATCATACAATAGTTCTAGATGCAGCATTGGGAAAGCAGAAAACCTGTTGCAGATCTAAATCACTTCTCTATAATTATGGGTGAAGTACAGCATCTGCCTCTGTAACAAAAGACTAAACCGGTACAAATACCTAAACAAGCATAGTATTCTGATCTCCCTGTTTGCCCCATGGTGCTTCCTCTCACCTATAGAGAACCTGATGTTCAAGTTTAGACAAAAAGTGGGATGTAAATAATATACTTCAACAATCACATTTCTAAAAAGAAAGTTTAAATCACAACACTTGATATCAGACTCCACTGTCTAATGACACATATCAGCCACAGTATTTAGACTGGTAACATAGAAATATTGAAACAAGAGCTGTCTAGATCCAGTCATTGAATCCTGGCCCTTCGTTAAGCTCAACTTTTACTCGTGTCAACTTACTGTGTGTATTTATGTCAGTACTAGTGAGATATATGTAGCATTTTGCATACCTGACTTTTTCACCCTCAGACCTTTTTCGGCATGTCTTTCAAAACTGTATTGTTGTTTGTGCACATCATGTTTTATCAAGTCGGTATTTTCTGGCTTTAACCTACGGCTTTTTCTTCCTTTATAATGACAGAATGGGTGACAAAGAGGTTATCCATTGGTCCCTTGCAGCCTAGCTGTTATGTAAAGAGCTCTGCTATCTGTGCTCAGGTACACACAGATTGTGTGTCATCAAATGTTGTGATTTTAAATCCTAAGCACTAACTTTCTAAAGTAGGTGAACAACTTTTTCTGTAAGTTTTGGCAGCACAAAATTAAACAGAAATGCACTGAAATATGTTCAAAGCAAAATTATCAACAAGTCTGATCAAAACAGAGTATACAAGCAATGCAGCCTACTTACATACTGGACATGAAAATATTAACCTTAACAAGATGACTTTTTTTTTAATTTTATTTTATTTTTTTGGACAGGCATTGCATCATACTGAACCAGACCCATTCTCCTATAACGTAGGCATTTTTCTTTACAAGATTGCTGCCCACTGGATATATTTTTCATTTTCAAACCAATTTCTGTGAACCAGAGGTATGGCTTTGTGTAAAACTCCAAACAAATCAACAGTTTCTGAAATATTCAGACCAGCATATCCAAGATCAACAATCATGATACTAAAGTCATGTACCGTAATTCTCCTTCCTCCTCAATTCTTAGTCTTCACCACCTGTAGAAACCTAAGTGGATTGATTTGTGCTAAAGTAATGGAGCAGGCTCACCTGATAAAGTAGTCAGTAAGCAAATGTATACAAATGTCTGTATAAAGTTCCAAAAATATTTATTTATAGGAGTTAAAGTTATAAGCATTCTTTTACACTTTTGGTCGATAACTAAATTGTGTAACATTGTACCTAGTGATGGGTCTGGGAACACCGATGCGTCGGCGCATGCGTCAAGCCCACAGACAAAACCCCGTGTCGGTGCGCGTATTGCTTTCAGCAAGTCACGTGACCGATACAGGAACTGTTTCGAAATGACACGGGCCGTCAAACTGTGTGTATAAGGAAGCGAATCTGTCAACAGGATGCATTTACCCGCCAGATAGTGTTCCCGCTAAAGCCTTTTTTTTTTTGTTTGTTTTTTTGCCCCTATTTTTCCTTTACGCCAATCTTACAACGTCCTGCAGTGTGTGGTGTGTTGAATATGCCCAACTTTAGATCGGGAATCCCAAACAGTTGCCATGGAAACTGAGAGTCCGGTGGACATCGGAGGTGATATGTGGAAATGTTTATTACTATATGTAAAGGTCATTTTTATATATGTTTATTATATGTGGTTATGTTTATTCAGTTAAAAATGT
>CAEFZX010000664.1:0-11834 GCA_903066825.1 Alfaro cultratus | reverse complement strand
AATTTGTTGTGCTGTCTTTTGAGAACAGTTGATGGTTCGTCTGTCTTGTTTATATTATATAAATATATATATATATATATATATATATATATATATATATATATATAATGCATAAAATAAACGGATCTGTTTGGATAACGCTGGATGAGAGTTCATAATGAAACCAAACTATATATATTAAATATATTTCTTAATGCAAACTGATTAATGCATCACTAAATATTTCTGTTTTATGATCAGTTGGATAAAAATCTAAAAATGTTTTTAATTATTTACAAAGGTTCTTTCAATCTACCTCCACTAGATGGCGCCAATGATTCTCTGACGGTGCTAATCGGTACCATAGTACTTCAACAGGCAGAACCTCCAAACGGATCAGAATTTATTTCCACTTCCTGTCAGAAAATCTGATAGAAATAAATATAATGGAAACAGATTCTGTCTGTTCATGTTTTTATTAAAATCATGAACCTTTGGGCTAAAAAACCTGAAGTTTATTTAAAACAGCAGAGATCTTTCTGTCCTGGTCAGAAGCTGTTCCAGGTGATTCCAGGTGACCCTACCTGCTCCTGGCTCCTGTAGCTCCGCCTCCTCGCGGCTCCTCATTCGCTCCTGCAGCCAGCGGAGCTGCTCCTGCAGGGCGGGGACGGAGTGGGCCTCCTGGTCCTGCAGGGGCCACTCCAGGAACTCCAGCACCTCCTCGCCCAGCAGCAGCTGCAGCACGTCGCTGTGACGGATGGCGTCCTGCAGCAGCGACTGGAAGGACGCGGACAGCGTCTTCACCTGCTGGTCCAGCTGGACGTCCTCGTCCTGCAGCGCCGACACCGACCCACTGAGCTGGGCCAGGCCGAGATCCACGGTTCTGGTTCTGTTCTGCTCCAAGGCCACGGACTGTTTAACCTGCAGGGGGAGCACCAGAGTTACCTTCATTCTGTAGAACCTTTGGTTCTGATTCCGGTTCTCTGAGATGCGTTGAAATTGTAATTTTCAGGACTTTTAAGGACCTGATAGTCCAGTAGACCTGGTTCTGTTGGGACCACAAATTCAACATTTGATACATTGTCTCTCTGCTCTGAGTCAAACCAACCTGTTCCCCTCCTGGCCTGTGGGGGCGCTGCACCAAGAACCACTGAAGGAAACAACAAAAAAAAACTCTGAAGACACTGAGAGCAGCTTCCTTCTTCACCAGATGGAAACAAGATGGAGGATTTCTCTTTAGTCTTTGGCTAAAGACCAGGAGCCATTTCTGCTGCTAGCGCTAGGCTAACACGTTAGCTTTGGTTGTGCTTACCCAGAATGCCCTGTGCTGTAGTCCAC
This sequence comes from Alfaro cultratus, assembly GCA_903066825.1. NCBI lineage: Eukaryota > Metazoa > Chordata > Actinopteri > Cyprinodontiformes > Poeciliidae > Alfaro > Alfaro cultratus. Next base: position 10,517 of record CAEFZX010000664.1, on the reverse strand, counting down.
TTTCTGCTGTAGGAGCGGTGTCTGGTCTGCTTGGCGTTCACATTCAAACCAAACCAGAGTTCACTTCAACCTAACTTCAGGTTTGGAGGACTAGAGGTCAGAGGTCAGCTAGCATTCACACCAACCGGACCAAAGTTTATAGACAAGCAGACTGGAGTTGTGTTGAAGCAAACTGAACATTGCTGGTAGAAATAATGCAGCCTTAGTTGGACGTAATGAGAATCATTTCCTGCAGTTCTATGATCAGAACCAGAACCTCTAATGAACGAACCTGCTCCAGATCCGCCTGCAGCGCCTCCACCGCCGGCTCCCAGTCGCTGAATCCGCCCCAAGGAGCCCCGCCCACCTCGCTGTTCTCCTCCAGTTCCAGCCTGTTCTGATTGGCCAGCTGTGTGACGTTGGCCACGCCTCTCTCCAGACGAGCCACCGCAGCGTTCAGGTCGCTGCATTTGCAGTTGTTGTTCGGGTTGAGGTTGTGGAAATCCTTGTACAGGTTGTCCACGTCCTTGGTGTTCTCCCGCAGGTCCTTCTCGTAGCGTGTCAAGTTCACCACCAGCTGCTCCACCAGCTGCTCCACCGTCACCTTGGACTTCTCCACCTCCAGACCCGTCTCCATGAACAGAATCTGGCTTTTCCGCGCCGTCTGGTTGATCAGCTTCTCCAGATTCTTCAGCTGCAGCGCCATCTGCTGGGCGTCGGCTGAAGTGATATCCAGGTCCTCCGTCAGTTCCTCCACCTGCACAGAAACACACATGGCCTCCAGTCACGTGCTCAGCTCTGATTGGACCAGCTGCTGTCCTGATTGGACGAACCTTGACAGTGTTGTTGACCACCATGTTGTCCAGCCGTGTGATGGCGTCCCACAGGGCCGTGTTGTCGGCTGGGCGTTGGGGGGAACGCTGGTGGTCCTCAGGGGCCCGGTCCAGCTTCATTCCAGCCTGTGTTGCGTTCAGGGCCTGCAGGCAGACCTGGTTCAGAGATTTAAAGTGGTTGGAGTAAAATACTTCCTGATTGTGACCACTGATGGTAGTTTCTGACCTGCAGCACCTTCTGCTGCTGCTTCAGCTCCTGGTCCACCTCCACCCTGAAGCTGCTGAGGTTGAGCTGCAGCTCGTCGCGCTGGGAGTTCAGTCTGGTCTCTGTGTCGCTGCGCCATTCCTGGATCTGCCTGCGGACATTCCCGATCTGCTGGAACATCCCGTCCAGTTTGGATTCCAGCTTCTCCTCGGCACCTTCCTCTTCCTGGAGCTCCACTCCCCGCCGGCTGACCTTCATCTCCGCCACGTCTCGAGATAGCGCCCCCACATGGTGGTGGAGGTGCTCCAGAGAGCGGTTGAAGCCCTCCAGGATGGGGTGCAGTTGGGACAGGACCAGCGCCATCATGTCGGGGACAGGGAGGGCTGCAGGGACGTCTGGGTAAGGCAGAACCACGCCCTCTACGACTGACAGACACACAGTTTAACATAATCAGCTCTACAGAGACCAAACCGTTCAGGGCAGCAAACACAGCAGAGCAACACAGGATCATCAGCATCAAGACTAATTCTGCTTCTATTCTGGGTAAGAAAACAAACAGCAGAGATCCAAGGAGGGACCCCTGAGGGACACCTGAAGCTGAGGTACGAATCATTACATCAGGAACTCTGGTTAGCATAGCTAATGGCACTTAAACACATGAAGCACTCAGACACTTTTGGTAAGAAGGAAATTCATGATGCTAAAAACACAAATCTGCAGCTCAGAAAGAGGATAGGAGACACTAATCGATGGTGAAGGCTACTCCGCCATCACCAGGAGGCAGAATCAAAGTCTCAAACAAACCTGGGAGGCCGAAAGCAGAAAGCTTCAGAAACGGTCCGGAGAAAATAATCAGGTGTCTAGATTGTACTGCAGGTTGGTTCAGTTTGTGAACCGGTCCATAAAGGTCCGGTCCGGTAGGGAGGAGCTACTGGCGTCACACAACACCGTCCGTTGATTGGACGACAGAAACATGAAGAAGACATGGGTCACCCCAACCTAACCCACTAGTGACGCCACGTTTTGGGTTCCAGCTGATGGAGGAAACCAACCAACCTCCTGAGCAAACCGAACCGAAACGAGGCGCTGGAGTCCAGAAGGATCCGGTTCTGCCAGGCGATCCATGGAAATGGAGCAGAACATTGGAATCTGGGAGATTTAAAGAATCTGCTGGTCTGGGCCGGCGCCGACCCAAAACAAACCTCCCAGTTCACGAACATGAAGACGACGAGACCAAACCTCCAGTTGGTTCTGGTCCAGGAGGGACTGAGGCATCCTTTCCGGGTCGGTTCTGCTAGGAGTTGAGGCCGACCCAGTCTGAGGTTCTGTTGATGTCAGAACCCGGATGTTTCTCTGTCAGCTGCATTAAAATAGAAGCAGATTAAACTCTGACCCGTTTGGACCTGCTGGTTCTGACCGGAACCAGAGGCAGAGAGGTTTCTATCTAAAGCCTGTCTGAGTCAGTCAGAACCAACAGAACCTTCTTCCTGTGGGAAGGTCCAAACCCGCGCCTCATGTTTGCAGAGCAGCTTCTCACGCCCACACGGGCCCAATTGGACCCAACCCGACCTCCCTGGGGACCGGTTCTGAAACAGACCCAGATCCATACCGGGCTTCCCAGAACCACCCTCTGGGTCGCCTGTTGGACCAGTCAGACTGAAACCAGAACCTTCTGCAGAATCAGCTGCAGGTTAAACCAGCGAGTTCTGGTTCTGGTTCTGGTTCTGGATTTGCAGGATGGGAACCACCACCTGGTTCTGGAGCCAAATTTCTGGATCTTTCTCCTGCAAACATCCAGAACCAGAGCTGGTCCGACCCTGGAATCGGTTCTGCTGGTTCTGGTCCATTTGGTCTAGATCTGGGCACTTGCTGTGTTTCTCCCAGAGAGGTCAAAGGTCACGCTGCAACAGGAAACCTGCAGGCCTGAAACGGATCCGGTCCAATTGGACCAAACCTGAACTCTGCAGGAGAACCGGAACCATCAGAATGATGGTGGGTAGGCAGTGAGGTCAAAGGTCACAGAGGACATGTGGAAAACAGGAAGTGAGGGTGTGATGTCATCAGTGGTCATGTGACCAGGCAGCAGGAAATCCTCCATTCATCAGTTAAAACATTCCTCTGGTTCTGGTTCTGGTCTCACCCTGAGATGGGCTCCCAGGCGGCGGCTGGTTCTGGTTCTGGTGGTAAACCGGGTGGTGGTGAGAGGGTGGGTTTCCTGGGTGGGCGGAGCCATGCGGGTCGTAGGGGTCAGTGAAGGTCGTCTGATGGTCATTCTGCTCCCGGTCCAGGTCGGTCCGGTTCGGGTCGGCCCGGCGCTGAAGTCCAGCTGGGTCACCTGAAACAGAGCAGAGTTCTGCTTCATTAACGGGTTTGGGTCAGGACATCCCAGAAACGGGTCAACAGAACTGGACCGGACCAGACTGGACCGGACCGTACTGGGTTTCACCGTAGGACTGCAAACATCTCAACTCTGATGAAATCAACAGGAAACCGACCAGAACCTGAACGTCCTCCAAGGGAGGTTCTGGTTCTGGTTCTGTCTTTATCATGTTATTTCTGCGGTTCTGGTTCTGGTTCTGGTTCCAGTGTGGTCTTTCTGTGGTTCCTCTCATTGTCTGCTGGGAGCTCGGCCCACAGGAAGCAGCTTGAATCAGAGGCGTGATGGGAGCGGACCCGACCCGACCGGAACCGACCGGGCCGGACCGTGTGGAGGCCAGGCGGCTCTGCTTTGTTACACTCTGAAGGTCAGAGGTCTATTTTAGTGTTTGGTTCCCAGGGGGGAGAAATACTGCCGTAAACAACCGGACCCCTCAGAACCAGAACCAGAACACGAGGTCCAGCCTGGAGGAGGAACCGGCTTCTGTCTGAGTTAAAGATGGCAGCAGGTTTCTGAGTGAAGCTCAGAGCTCAGCTGATCACTGCTGGGCACGGCGGAGGCATCAGGGTGATGTGGGGCTGGTCTGTGTTTAGCTGATCTGCCTGCAGGAACAAACTCCACCCGTCTGAGCTGCTCTGACTTTACAACCAAACGCACCCAGCAGCTTCCTCTGACCTCATCGAGACGTTTCCTCCCGTCTGCTCAATGTGTGTGTGTGTGTGTGTGTGACGGGGGGATGGAATGGGTCAGAACAACCCGACCCGGTTCTGAGAGGAAGCCGGCCTGATGGGTCCAACAGAAACGCTTCAGTTTCTGTTTCTCTGGAATTGAAGTCTTCAGAAACGACGACAGTAAATCTCTAATCTGCTAAAATCTCAAACAGCATCAAATGTTTTTACACATTAATTTATGGTTTATTGATTTATTATTTCTTTATCCTGATTGTTGTTGAACCGTTTCTGGGTCACCAGAACCGTTTCTGGACCGGTTCCGTTCTGCTGTAGGTTCCTCTGGTCTCACCTTCCTGGTCGCAGTTTGGACCTCCGTGACCCGGACAGCAGCGCCACACCAAGGTCGTGACCTCTTTCTGCTTCTGGCAGCCGGGCCGCAACCGGTACCTGAACAGAACCCTGACGTTAATTCACTGGTTTACTCCCTCTTGAGGGGTCAAAGGTTAACTATTGTTTATATTATCAGGTTTGATTTATGTTAAATTAATAATTGATCCTCCAACCAGCAGAGCTTCACCGGCTGGTTCCGACCCAACAGAACCAGTCCTCAGAGGTTCTGGTCCATATTATCACTAATCCGTTGTAGGGTTCATGGTTGAATGATCAGAACCTTCAGTCCACCAGAACCACAGAGGTTCTTTTGGACTGAGATCCAGAACCAGATCTGAGCGGTTCTGATCTTTGCCTTAAGGCACCCGGTTCTGCTGGGACCGGTCCACTGTAGTCAGAACAGAACAGGTTCTGATGGGTCCAAAGAGAAGACTCCCCCAACGCATGATACCAGCTCCACCAGTCCGACCCATTGACCACAGCCAGGATGGATCCATGATGGTTCCAGGAGGTTCTGACCCGACCAGTCACATTCCTCACACACTCTGCCTGAGCTTTGGATCTTAGTTGTTTTATTTTTATATTTTAAACATGTAATAAAGTTAAAAACTTTTTTTCTCCACTCTGATGTTCAGACTGAACCTCAGCTGCCCCCTGATTGGCTGATTCTCTGTTAGTGTTAATAAGCGAGAGGACAGGCGTACCTAATAAAGTGGCCGGTGAGTTTATCCTGTTGCACGGTGAACACACACACTCACACACATACTGGTAAAGGTGACTCACGTGGCCGTCTGGCAGCCAGGTGACTCGCGGGGACAGGGACTCTGGTTCTGGACGTGTCTCCGTGTTTTACACTCCACCAGCTGCACACTCTTCCTCACGAAGGTGCACAAGTTCCTGAAACACACACACACAGTCAGGATAATGTACAGTTTGTTTCAGGACCTCTGGTTCTGTTCGGGACCATGTTCTGATCCACTTCAAATTAAACTCATTAAGTCAGGTTGTTTTGCTTCCAGCCCAGAGTGTTTTTGTTTCTGCCCATTGAATCCAGGTTTTGCTCGAACTCTGTGATGTTTGAGGTTTTCCTCCTCCAGTTCGGCTCACAGCTTCAGGATCTGAAGCTCTTTAATCAGAAAAACAACCAGGAATGTTCTGTTGGTAGAGATCAGAACATTTAGTTCTTTATTTAGAAGCAGAGAAATGTCCCAAACTTCCTCTAGACGTTGGATTTGTTTGATCCGCTGAGATCCTGCAGGATCTTCTCAGATAAGCCGCTCTTCATCTGCATCTCCCGTCATCATCATCTTCATTATGTTTAACAATCTGCAGCTGATCTGAGATCAGTGAAGATTTGTTAGATTTCTGTTGTCAGACTGAATCAGAGGTGATAAATCTGTTGAGGAACATCTGTGGCTCTGACTGCTGATGTGACCCAGCTGGGAGCGATGCCTGCAGCTGATTGGTCGCTGCGTCCGCTCTGTGTTTGGTTTGGATGTTTATCCTGGGGTTTCCTGACGAAACGCGCCTCATGTTTCCCAACCAGTTCAGTGTTTGTGGAAGTTCTCTGGCTCCTGCTGAGCTGTTTTTAAACCCTGCTGGAGTTCAGATGTTTGCTGGGATTTATCTGGATCAGAAGCTCCTCAGATCCAGCCTGAAGGGAGCAGATGTTCTCCTGGTGAACCAACATGGCCGCCGTGAAGAGCTGAACCTTAACAGCAGACTCCAGGTTCCTTCTGATCCGACCCGAGGCCCAGAAAACAGACACATTTCTGTCCCATTGTTCCAACATGTGGACAAATTGCTGAAACTCCTTTAGTCACTTCCTGTTGTGTCATTTCCTAATGAGTCACTTCCTGTGCAGAGCTGTGGGGGTCATGTTTCAACCTGGAATCTGGCACTTCCTGAAAACTTTCCCTCACTTCATCTCTACATTTCCCAGAGTGTTTATGGAGTTTTTCTGCAGCTCAGTGAGGAACACTGGGAACACTGGGAACACTGGGAACATGGAGCTGAATCAGGAATGAAGCCGTCAGTTAAAGACGCAGGCCTCGTTCCTGTTCCCAGACTGATGAAAGCCTTGTTGTGGTTCTGGTTCAGTGATGATCAGCCGGCAGGTTGCAGTAAAATGTGGAGTAAAAACTGATGCTTGGTTCTGATTGGTGGGTCCATCTGATGACACAAACTTTTAATATCAGATCTTTCCTCTGCTGCAAAGCAAACAGCAGCTCATGAGTTTTAGTTGAGTTTGGACCAAACCTCCTCCAACCTGTCAGAATTTAACTTTAACTGATTGTTACCCATTGCTGCATTTAGACAGCATTCACTGTAAAAATATAATAAAGTTTAACCTAAAAGAGCAAGTCATTGAAAATCTCATAATATGACTGACAGAAAATAAAACGATTAAATGTGAACACATGACCTCTATCTTTGAAGACTTTGTTAGTTAATAACTTGATTTCTGATAATCAGATTGATTTGTTTTGACTCTAATGCTGCCCGGTTGCAGCATTATGATTACATTACCATAAATGAGTCAACATGTTCTAATTAAATGCATTTTCATTTGCATATGTCAACCCCACCCAGGAGAAGAGTGGGGCTGGTTATGGATTCTCTGAGTAAAGCCGGTTGGGATGCGGCGTCCATGTTGGAGTAGAGGCAGCCATTTTTCTTTCAGATGTACTAATTAATCCTACACCTATCAATAGTTACAGTTCTTTGAACATCTAATCATTAGTTTTCCTCATCCCAGTTATAAATCACTAAAATCAATCTTTAGATCAGATTTCAGACTTGTTATCTGATTTATTGGTAAATCAGATCCCAATAAATCATGTTAAAGTTACAGTGGGAACTTTAGCATTAATGTTGACTCTGATGGAGTAATTGTAGTTTTAGACTGGACTGGTTCACAGTCCGACGCTGTAAATCAGTCATAACGCTTTACAGTCTGATAATATTTTAATACTGAGTTTATTTCAACTGTTTTCCAAACCTGGGACAAAACTGGGATCAATTGAAAAGTATGATGATTGAACTGAAACGGCTTTTTGGGTGAAGCGTCTCAAGATGGCGCTATGTGGAGGAACTGAGCCAGGCTGGGAAGAAACAAGACCGGTTCTTTTAGGTTCAGAGGTGGAACAGCAGGAGGTCTGGTCAACCTGGAGCTGTCTCTCATACCTTGGACCAGAGTTTTTCCGTGCGATCCCAGCTGATCTTACTGGGAAACTGGGAACATTTCATCCAGACATGGCTGCCTCCCCATCCATCTCCCTCTAGTCAGCAGCTCCTGCTCTGAATGTCGGGTTTTCTTGCGGCTCAGAGGGTCACTGAAGGTTAAAATCAACAGATTTATGAAAACTTTGGATTGTTTGAGGATGAATTTTGTCCTGCAGCTCATTTTTCATGTTGATATTTCAACACAAAAGCCTCCAGAGAGGAAGACCTCAGACTGAGAAGTGGCCTTCCTTTGGCTCTTTGGCCCTTTAAACCATTTCTCCTCCATGTTTCCTGTCTCTGTGACGTAATGGCCGCTGGACGTTCGGTTTGCTGTGAGTCTCTCTCAGATCAGGTCTGGTCCAAGTTCCTCCAGAACTTCACGTTTTCTCCACCATAAGAAAAACATCAAAAGTTCTGATTCCATTTCATCAGAGCTCAACTATATGGTGACCTTTGACCTCTGAACCACCCCCCCCACCCCCAGGAGATCAAACTGAAACTAGAAACACAGAAAACTGTTGAAGCCTGCTTCCCATTAGAGCTCCCCATGAAGCCATTGGTGTGTGTGTCTGTGTGTGTGTGTGTTACTAGGTGTGTGTGTGTTACTAGGTGTGTGTGTGTGTGTGTGTGTGTGTGTTATCAGGACTCTGCAGCAACCTGAAACAATAAGAGTCGCTGACATTAGGTAACTACTCTCTTTATCTGTAGACGGCTGGCTGGTGAAGGACCCCGGGCTGCCCTCAGTGCCCGTCTGAAATTACCTCACTCTGACCATAACTGCCCCCCACATCCCCACCTTCTTGCCCCCCCAGCAGGATAATAAAGTTATTAAAACATGTTACTGTTTTAGACAAACAGGGAAGGAAGTACTCTGGATCTTTGGTGCAAATCCTGGACCAAACAATCAGACCGATCCGACTGCAGGGAACACTCCACTTTTTGGACTTCATGAGTGGTTCTGATGGGTCCAAAGAGATCCTCCCCCACACCATGATACCACCTCTACCAGGCTGAACTGGAGGAAGAATCCCTGAGTCATGATGTTTCCACCAAGTTCTGACCCGACTGTCTGAACGGTTGGGTCGGTGCAGCAGCAGAACCAACAGAACTGGCAGAGAGGATCAGTTTCATGAGGCAAAAGAACCAAACAGAGAGGATGAATTTAAAGATGCACTAAATAGCTGCTAGAACCAAACAGAACCCAACAGAACCAATCAAAACTCAACATAACCCAACAGAACCCAACAGAACCCAACAGAACCAATCAGAACTCAACATGAGGTCCACCTACATGACCTGGTTCTGGAGGTCCAACCAGCAGCAATGAAGCCTCTAAATCTGAGGTTCTGGTTAGAAACTCACCCAGTTCTGACTGGAGAAATCCCAGTTCCTGCTGGTAGGAGGGTCTCCGTCACAAACCCTCCTCTTCCTCCCTCCTCCTCTTCCTCCACCTCAGGGTCCCGCGCTCTCACCTCACAGTGAGCGCTCACCAGTAAACCCAGAACCAGCACCAGTTCTCCCACTGCCGTCATGTCTGCTGGCTGTGTGAAGGCTGGCCAGAACCACAGCTGCTTTTAAAGAGGAAGAGGAGGAGGAGGAAGAGGAGGAGGAAGAGGAGGAGGAGGAAGAGGAGGAGGAAGAGGAGGAGGAGGAAGAGGTCCTGCCTCCTGTTTCCTCCCCTGGTGGGATTTACTGATTAGCAGTAAATCCCACCAAGTATAAAAAATATGAACCTAAATCAAATATTGTCTTCAAACAGCAGAACTGCTGAATCAATTCTTCCAATCAATCATCACAAAACTTACAAACTTACATTCAGCTCCTGATTTGAGTCCATTTTCCTGGCAGTGGCGCTGAAGAGCAGCTCTGGCGCCCCCCAGCGGAGCCCTGGGTGCATCTCCTCTGTCTGTTCACTCGACCCAGAATCAGAAACATTTTGATCCTTTTTATTGATTTTTTTAAAAAAACTGATTGAAAACTGAAATGCTGTAAACCAAATAAAATCAAAGAATAAGAAAGTAAGTAAGCAAAAATAAGAACATTTTTACTCAACCTGATTTTGGCTCCTTTAAGGCTGCAGGCTGATCTGTGATTCAGAGTGACCTCTGACCCCATCAGGCTGAACCAGGTGCTGCAGAGGATTCATAGGTGATTCCTGATTGGTTACCAATGTTGGATCAATAAAGTTAGAATTAAATCTGTTTTATCTTGGCCACATGTTCTTTCTTTGTTCCGGCTTATATAAGTTTTGGTCCAATTACTTCTCAATTATGTCCTCTGTCCTGAGTGTAAATTTGCAACCTTGTCCACTGGTCGCCATATTCGGTATCCTCAGCCCTACTTCGGTGCCAAGTTCTGCTCAAATGGAAATTGTTGCTTTTACATCTTTACTGGCTAGACGTACTTTACTGCTACACTGGAAGTCTGAAAAATGTCCATCAATATCCCTCTGGGTTAAAGACATGATGTTTTTTTTGAAGCTTGAGAAAATCAAATACACTCTTCGAGGGTCAACACTGAAGTTCTACCAAAAATGGAAATGTTTTCTTTCCTATTTTTCCAACTTGAAGGTTTTTGCCCGACTGAATGTGCCTGTCTCTGAATTTTGCTTTGGTTATAGATATGGATCATATCGGATTAATGATATATTTATTTGTTTATTTTCTCTTCTGTCAGGTTGACTTTGAGCTGAGATGGGGGGATGGGTTTGGTTTTTTTGTCTTATCTTTATTGGAGGGTTGGAGGAGGGAAGCTGAATCTGCTGGATTGTAATTTCAGAACTTTTATTTCTGTACAACAGTATTGCTCTGTGTATCGATCAATATGTGTCCAAAGTG